>VDFB02118904.1:0-26379 GCA_007258455.2 Sequoia sempervirens
AGAGAGGTGGAGAGGGAAAGAGGGAGGGAGAGGTAGAGAGGGAAGAGAGAGGTGAGATATATGTAGGTAAATCCTTAACCTTCCATTATGAACCCTTACCCCTAAACCATAAACCCTAAACCTTAAGCCCTAAACTCTCCTCAACCCTCCATTATGAACCCTTACCCCTAAACCATAAACCCTAAACCTTAAGCCCTAAACTCTAAATACTATATGTTATATACAAAATTGTAAACCCTAGACCCTAAGCTCTCAACCCCAAATCATAGGCCATAAACCTTAAACACCAAACCCTAAACCCTAAAACCTAACATTAGTATTTTTTTAACACTAAAACCTTAAAAATAAATTTAATCCCTAAACCCTCAATGTTAAACCTTCCATCATAAACCCTAAACACTATTAGCTAAACCCTAAATCTAGCATTAATAATTTAACACTAAAAACTTAAAAATTAAATTTATTTCTAAACCCTTCATCATAAACCCTAAACCCTAAACCATGAATAATTTAGAGAAAGAGGGAGAGAGAGAGAGATAGAGAAGTGACATAGAGAGGAAGATAGAATGAGGGAGGGAAGGAGAGCTAGAGAGAGAAAGGGAGAGAGGGGGAGGGAGAGCTAGAGAGAGAAAGGAAGAGAGAGGGGGAGGGAGAGCTAGAGATGGGGAGATATAGAGAAAGGTGAAAGAGAATATAGAGGAGAGAGAGAGAGTGAAGGAGAGAGGGAGAGAGAGGGAAGGAGGGAGAGGTAGCGAGGGGAGAGAGCTAGAGAGAAGAAGATAGGGAGAGAGGTCAAATAGAGTGAAATACAGAGGGAAGGAGAGGTAGAAAGATATGTCTAAATCTCAAGGGAGGGAGAGAGAGGGAAGGAGTGATGGAGGGAGAGGGTAGAGAGTGGGAGAGAGGGGGGAGAGAAAGTGAAGGAGATTATTTTTCCTTCACAAGAATGTGAGTGTGTTATAACATGGTAGTGTTATAATGTGCTTGCATTATGGGAACCTAAGATGGATAATAACATGAGCACGTTATAATGCAAGCATGTTATAATGTGTTCACATTATTGTCTTCCTTGGAAATTTTGAGCTCTTAGAGTTGGATTTTCCTTGGGCATCCAACCCAAAGGGTTGGACTGACATTTTAATGCCCAAAGACATGTTTTTTCAAACTATAAAAAAATTGACACAATCTCGAGTGTGCTCTCCCTCAAGTTTATATTTGTTTCAATATCAAGTCAAAAAAATGACAGTAACGTTGAGCTCTCTCTTAGCTTTCTAGCCATGTAATTTTTTCATGTTTCAAATATGTTAAGGTTTTGATCTTTATTTTCTTTTGCTAGTGTCTCCATTTTTTTTCAAAAACCTATACATGGTATTTTTGGCTTCACTTTTTAGCCATTCATAAAAAATTTAAATAAATTATTTTTTTAGAAACTAGACTCTATTTCATACATAGTAAAAAAAATTGATTATTTTCCTATAAAATTGGCGGGGGGGGCGAGGGGTAGGCTCATTTTTTTAGGATGTGTCCACTTTGAAAATTAGAAACAAATTATGTATTCATTAGAAAATTAGTTGAATAATCGCACATAAACTACATGTATTAACTATTTTCTCACCGAAGTAATTTTTAAATATTAAAAAAAAACATTTTAGGGTAGCAAATCAAACACTATGTTATATTTTTTGATAGTTCAACAAGAGCACTTTGTGTGCTCCCCCTTTTCGAACCCCTTAATCTCCACCAATTTCAAAATAAAAATAGTAGTTAAGAAAGTAGATTCAAAGCACTACAACTCTTGTTGTTATTGCATCTTCAAATTTTGAGCATAACTACCTTCACTTTTCCATTCAAGATCGGTCTTTTTTGTTTTCATAAAAAAAGTGGCCACTTAAAACTCCTTTTTGATCCCCCATTTCCATGGACTTACCCATTATTAATTGTCTCTATCAATGAATGTGTTATCTTGAGACTTGTTCGGTGGTCAAGTCGCTCGGTTGTAGTGACGGCCACCAGGGTTCAAACCCTCGTTGGGCCAAAGTGCCCACAGGCCTTGTTCCTTCGTTAAACCTTTGCGCTCGCAGGTTTGGTGGTTTCTTGTACCCAGTTCATAGCTCTAGTCAAAAGCATTTACCCCTACTAATATGGGTGCATTGCACCTTTAAAAAAATATATGTTGAAACTTGTTATTTAAAGATGACTCATTTGTTCCCTTGCATGACCTTGCAATTCATGACTTTTGTCGAAAATGTTTCTTGAACTATATTTTAGAAAAAAGATTGTTTTTGTCATTTGGCATTTTCTTCGTCTGTTTCTCTTCTAAGTGTGTTATTATATTTTTGTTTGGTCATATAACTAATGATCGATAGTCTCCATTTGTGGGGCTACATGGGGATGTTGTGCATGCTAATGTCAAAAGCTACAAAGAATATCAAGAGTTTTCTTGGCCCTATATTGATTCATGAGGGTTCTATGCTAGAGACTAAAAATGCCATCTTGGTCAAACCAACAATTTCACTTAGGATATTATTATTTTATTTTGATTTATTTTTGTTTAGACAAGAAGGATAGGAGGTTGTAGGTTGGGACTATGAAAAGAGAAAAAGGAGAATGATCAAAGAAAGCGAAGTGAGACTCGTAAGGTGAATCAAAAAATTTGTTTTCTATAAAAATTGCAATCTTTGAATAAGAAATAAATTGCATAAAATATTTACAACTTTGATGACATTGTATAACTTTGTGAGAAATTTGTATTAAACTTTTTTTAAATTAATAAAATTATCATCGCTTAATATTGTTGCGTTCTTTGTTGGGCTACTAAATTAGACTATTTTTCACTAAATCCCCTCATCTAAGCTTTACCATTTACTTAAATGTTGAATTCCCTTTCAAGCTAGCTAAAGCTTCTCGTTAGCTGACGTGGAAAGATAGGCATATGTTTGTGATGTTCCATTGAGTATGGTTTTACTATTGAGCTCCTTTTCAGAGCTGACATGGAAAGACAGCATATGTTTGTGATGTTCCTTCTAGTATGGTTTTAGAATGTTCTTTGGGTTAAAAAAGTATTGATCTCCATAATTTTTACTGTGGCGGAATTGGCTTTCCAAAAAGAAAGCAGGTGTGCTTGATTGTGTATGGACAAAAGAATCGAATCCAAAGTAGCCTGGCGAGGGAACTTCAGTGGAATTTTATTACTCACCGGTGCTATTGCTACTTTAGGGAGACTGCTCCTGCATTTTGAGTTGAATGAACATACATTCATTGATCTAATTATTAATCTTTTGTGATTTCAGTTGTTGGGCAACAAAAGAAAATGGACTTCCAAGATTGGCGGGCGATGGTTGTCACAGGGGTTTTTATACTCTTCATTGTATGGGATATAAGTTGGGATATAGCCAAGGAGCGGATAAAAGGGGTGAAGTGGATTCCTGGCAAGGCGCTTGTTTTGAGTGCTCTGACGGTCCAACTTGTGGGATATTTTGACAGGAAAAATGTTGATATTTTCGGCAAGTCCACAGAGCAGCAGGTGAAACTGCCTATTGACAATCAAATAGCCATTGATGGTGCCAGGCTTTGTTTTTGCGTATTTTTGGGATATATACAGCCCGAGATGGCGTCTGCGAAGTCTGGAGGGAGATGGAGTAACATTGCAGCGCTGGCACTAAGTTTATCTCTCCACGTAGCTACTGAAGTTTTGGCGCTCGAGAATGTCAGTGAAGCCGCAAAGCTTATAAATAGTGGAGAGTTCGTTTCTTCCAGTGTGGTTTTCTTGGCGGGAGCTTTTTGCCTTGTTATGTATTTGGGCTGCACAGTTTTCGCGGGTAAGTTCATTCGAGACTCTCTCTCTCAAAAGATTCCCCAAATTCTTTCAGAAAATCTTCCGGAAGACGATACATCGTCCAGCTATAGATTTGAGATGTTGAAATCGTGGACTGTAGCTTTTGCTTGGAAGGCACAATACAAGATAGCCAGTCCAGCTTTTGTTCCAGCAGTTGGAATGATTGTGACGATCTGTATTGCAGTGGTGGGCAACAAAGCCAGACAGCTTTTGCATCATGGCAGTAGGGGAGAGGGTCGAGGGGCCAGTAGTCATGCAGGCTAACTTCGTCAACATGTAGTGATTGAGTAGAATATCGTAGGACCTTCGTTTTTTTTTAAATGTGGACTAGCCTCTTATCTATCTATAATTAAGGTTTGGAGGTGTGACTCATCATGCAACTTGCCACATCAGCACATCTACTGAGAAGTGTCCAAATTTTGACTTTTTAAAGATTCAACCAAATCTTAATCATGGTACCCCTAGTAGTTGAACAAAAAAATATCACTTGTTGGTTGTAGAATATCATATTTTTATTTAAAATAAAACTTATATGCAACCTAAATGGACCAAATACCTATTGGTAACCATAAATATTTGTTATCTCTACCTTTTATATTCAACACAAATGGACCAATAGTTGAACACATAAAAAACTATTTGTTGTTATAAAAATAACACATAATTATTTAAATTACAACTTATATCAAACAAAAATGGACCAATAGTTGAACACTAAAACTTTTTGAAATTTTTTCACATTTATTAAAAAAAATGCATGGTATTTATTGTGCTCACCTTTTTAAATTTGTGATAGGACAAACTATTAATATTAAATACTCCAATGTTTGTACATTGCTACCCCAATAGTTGTACACATAAGAATAATATTTGTTCACTATATAACAATGCTTGTTTAAATGAGTCTTATTTTATCAAATGAGCATTTAATTTTATAAATGACACATTTATAGTGGATAGTTTAGATATTTTATTTGAGACAAAAAAATATTTATTTTACTTGTTTATGAATGTATTTATGTTTTTTTTACTTGAACAACTATTGGTCCTATAATGTCACATATTTGGTATTGTTTTGATTATATGTAAAATGAATATATACAATATATAATATAAATTTATTCTAATATTAATATGAATAATCACAATTGAGTGTACAACTATTGGACCCAGCATCTACTGGCCCTCTCCCCTAATGTGGGATTGACATCCTATCTTCAGTGTGTTTTCGTCATTATAGGATGGACCACCATTCTCTGCAGATGGTTAATGGCAGTGTCTTACTATAGACGTTCTACAGACAGAAAACTTCTTAATGTCTTCCAATTTACAAATCGCTTCAGAGAGCTGATCTTTCTTTATCTGCGAATTGAATTGAATCCCAGGCAGCTTATCACTGAATCGTATTTGAAACGTAAACCTTCCACTATTCTCTGGACAATAGTGGCACTGTTAACTTGGGCAATCTTCTTCATAATGTTGATCCCACTGATCATTTTGATTGTAGTAATCCATTTCCTGTTCTATTTCAGCTTCTTATCTGTGTGCTTCTCGGGAATTTTGTCCGCTCTCAGCAACGGTATCGGGTTGACCAGCATTCTGGAGAAAATGATCGATGCCCAGGGATCGGCAGGTTCAGAGGAAGATGAAGACCGCGAGGAATCGGCAGCTAAAGGCGAAGATGAAGTGTTCCTGAAATGCAAGGAAATCCTGCAGAAAATGTCCGGACGTGCACAAATGGATCAAGAAGTAGACCGTTTATGGAAATATCATCTGAAATCTTATAACCAAAGAAAGCCTCGCATGAAAGAAGCTTATGAAGGAATCCAAAAGTGCCAGGAATTGTTCATGGTACTCAATGTTGGTGGAAAACGTGGAAGGGGGCTTGTACAGGAATTCCAATCCTATCGGCCGTGGAAGATGGTAGCAGTGGCCATGATCGATATCATGGTGAGGCTACTGACAGAGTTTGGCTGGGATTTGAAGATGGATATGGGTGTGGAGGATATAATCAAAGCTTATATAGAAATAAAGGATCTGTTGGAATTTGTGGACTGCCCTGAGAACATAGCCATGGACCCCATGGATATGTTCGGCACATGTAACTTTGAAGCTTTTGAGATGAGTTTGGAGGCTGACAAGCACATCGGACGGATAGAAAGGCAAATTAAACAGCGGCAGCAGCACCCAGGAGGACACGCTCAACAGACTCCAACACTTCAAGACCTTTTTGATTTCCTGACGGCAGAAAAGATAAGATTAGAGGAGAAAATTAGAATTGTAGAGATTGAGCATAATGGTGGATTCGCCGAGACGAATTTTGCATTTGGAACTCTTTGTGTCTTGATCTTTATCATTCCGGCGATGATGATGGGCAAATTAGACGATTTGCTGCAGCCTGTGGATGAATCGCTGGACAGTGTGGATGGATGTCTGGGGCGTGTGGGTAAGCGTCTTTGGTGTGTGGGTAAAAACCTTGGATTGCTACTTCTATTTTGCATGATCGCGATACTATCTTTACCATTAGCCTCCATTCTCCTTGTCAAGGAGAGTATCTTCGACAGAGATGACCTCTCTGAATATGGATACTTTAAGGATAGCGCACTAATAAAGAGCAAGCATTTTGTCTACAGCGAAATCTTAGATCCTCATACCTCCAACTTAAAAAAGATTAATTCTGACGGCAGTAATAAGGTAATCACTCTCTTGGGAAATGAGATAATCGGTTGCTTCGGAGACCTTATTCGTTGTTGTGCTCAGGAATTACCAGTCTTGTTGATAAAGCATTCCAACAAGTGGGCCGAAGAATTCCAGGAAGACAAGATAAGGAAGGCGCTGGAGATAGCAGAAAAGCTTAGAGCACTGATGGAGATGTCAAAAACAGAAGATACATATACAGAGATCAATGTCAACGAAGTGAATAAAGAACAGAAAATGAAACAGGATTACACAACGAAATTGAAATCGATGTGATGGATTCAAAGTAAAAAGTTATGCCATCTGCCTTGATCAGGTACTGTCAACTCAACTTCAAATTTTGTAATTAATTATGTAAGCCGTTTCCTAAGAGTAGGTACATGGTTCTTAGTGTAAGATATAGATTATTTGTTTTCAAGTAGTTAATGTTAAGATTTAAAATGCGTTAATGTGAAGTGTTGCTTAATTATTTAAAACGATTGTTATTTTTAGGTAGTAGTTTTATGGATATTTAATAGTTATTTGAGCACGTAAAGAATAGTCGGTTTTATCGATTTATATTTAATATCGTAAATTGAAATTGTAGTATAATATATTTTTGCGAACTTTTATGTTTTATTTATAAATATAATTTTTATTATTATTTTATATATTTATTTAATCTTCATTTCTATAGTGATATTAGAGTAGATAAAAATTATATAAAGTAGATGAAAATGTATTTTATTTATTACATCTTATTATGCATTCAAAAATGTGACAAAGTAAGAGTAAAATTATTGATAGTCAAATGATTTAAACATAGATTTATTTATTTTTCTTGTGTTTGAGAAATAAATATTGTGTCTAAGGGGTTGAGCTTAATTGGTTAAAGACTTTTGTTCTCATTGTGGAGACCCAAGTTCACATACCGAAGGGACATCTAATATGGAATACTAAGTTGTGACTCTTAGTCTTCACATAACATATATGTACCTCTGTGTAAACTTGTAGACACAAAATAGCTCAAAAAATCCGAATTTTGATTAGTTGATATATAGGTTTGGAGGAAATTGGATGGAAGGTCAATATTGCAAGTTGATGATCAAGGGTGGAGAATGGTTGAGACATCTCACCTCATGGGATGGTGCCAAGTGGCACAATGAGATGAGTTGAGAGGGATAAGGGTACTATGAGGGGACAAGGCCCATGTGACATGGTACCAAGGCCATGTCAAATGTACAAAAGGTCATGTGCATGATGTGATGGTGGGGGTTGACCCACTTAATAATGGATTAAGAGTGTGCAACCGCTTAAGGGGAGATTAGGATTATATTAGGATTTAATGAAAATGAGATGGAGGATGGGACATGTAGAGGGGAATTAAATAAATAGATTATTTATTTAATTTGTTGAGGAAGGGATAAAGGATGGGGGTAAATAATTAAAATTAGTTATTTACTTTATGAGCTAGGATTTAGGGATAATAGAAGAAATAGATTAGGATGAATTTTGAGATAATTGAATAGTAATTAAATAATACTTAGTATTATTCAAATAATATAGAGGATAGGAAATTGGTTAAATTAAGGGAAAATTGACCAAATGTGGTAAATTTTAGGTGTCTACATTTTTAACCTCTTTGAGATGGTGTTATGAAGTAACATTATTTCAAAGAATATTAAAACATAGCACCTAGAAGAAGATGATTAGATTAGGGAAGGTGTCTCATTCATTCAAAGGAGTGACTAGGAAGAAAGATGATGGGAGTGAAGATGAGGATTAGGATTGAGCATACCCCCTTGAGAGGACATGTGGGATCAAGAGAATAGAGGTGTGTTCTCGAAATGGATGAGAGGATGCAAGGTAAATGAGGAAGATGATGCAAAATGATGGAGAGAAGGATGGATGGGAAGAGGAGGAGATGATAAGATAGCAAGCATGCACAAAGGGACTCAAGGATAAATATGATGTTACCTTAGGCAAGTTGAAAAGCCAAGATTGATTGATGATGGATGGAGTATTGTTGATGTGGGAAAGATGTATCCCAAAACAACACAAGAATTGGGAAGGATATATCCTGATGATGATAATTGGAGTGTTGTTGATGTGAGAATGATATATCTCAAAACAACACAAATATTGAGAAGAATACATCCTAATGATGATGATGATTGGAGTGTTGTTGATGTGGGAATGATATATCCCAAAACAACACAAGGATTGGGAAGGATACATCATAGTGTTGATGATTGGAACTTGTTGTTGATGTGGGAATGATATATCCTAAAACAACACAAGAATTGGGAAGGATACACCCCGATGATGATGATTGGAGTGTTGTTGATGTGGGAAAGATATATCCCAAAACAACACAAGAATTGGGAAGGATAAGTCTCGATAATGATGGTTGGATTTGTATCAATGCTTATAGCAAGATGAGGAAAAAGACCAAAGATGTGATTGAATGATTTGTGCTAGATTGCAAGGATTAGAATCTACTTGTGATTTGGGATTGTTATGAGCAATGGGATTGATGAAATGGATGGAGATGATGAAGGAAAATATTCTTAGACTAACATATCTATATTAGCCTAAAAGGAGTAAAGGGATGATGAAATCATTAGGATGGATGAGATGCATATGATTATTTCAAGATAAAGATGAGAGGATAAAAGAAAATATGGACAAGGATTCATGTGGTGCACAAAATCTAGGATTAAGTGGGGTGTGTAAAATGAATAGGCTAGATATATGGGATGGCAAGGATGAAAGATAAATAGATTAGAAATATGTAGGATAAATGGATGGATGGATTTGAAGCACTAAATTATAATTTCCATGTAGTGAGCACTTAATTTGATATAGCATGGGATACCATGCACCAAGGTATGAGGAACCAAGGTGGCATTGTATCGCATGCATAGGATTGACTCAACAAATAAGAAGGTTAGTCCAACCTCTCACAAATTCATAGGGGACTTTGGTGGGCTTGATGTTGGAAAACCACAAGCAGAAGGAATGCCCTAGTATAACACAAGGTCTTAATAGCCCTTGGTGGATACAATGTGAGACAAACCAAGAAAAGACAACAAATGAAAAGCCAAGACCATGCCCCTATTTTCACCAATCAAAGCACACAATGATATGATGGATTATGGCGACCTTGAGTAGGTAAAGATAGGGATCTCAAGAGAAAGATAAACAAAGATCAAAAAGCACCAAAGAAATAACAAACATATTGAAAGTACCTTTTACCAGAGAGATGATGGATGGGGTTGATCTAGTTTGATGTGAGGAATGATATATCTTGTGAAGACCAAGGATGGATAGGTAAGGCCTAGGATTCTAATGATAATTGATGATCAAGATACCTAAAACCTAAGGTGACTAATGGATTTTGCTGAAGAGCCAACTTGATAGGGGAACTTGGTGACACAACAGACACAAGGATGGGACTTAACATGACAAGTATGTACAATGATGGGCCTAGATAATGACATGGGATAGACCTTATATATAGTTAGACACTATTTAAACATTACACAATATTTACAAGAGGGTGTGGTTGCATGAAACTCAAGAATGGGATATTTATCGAAATCATCAAAAGATTAACTATGAGGATAATGGGATGGATGTATGAGAGATGGAAAGCGATAGGAGATTAGGTGGATATGAAAGAGTAGTATGATATATATTACATTAGATTGTATGGGGGTAGTCTATAGCTAAAAACCAATGAAAAGGGATTATCAAATAGGAGGATGAGATGGTAGGATGGATTATGTGGATGGAGAATAGGGAGATAAGGAGTTGGAAGATGGAAGGATGATAGGATGAAGGCATAGAGAGATAAGGATTTGGAGATGGAGGGATGAGAGGATAAGGAGAATGGAGGATAAATTGATGGTGGGAGGATTAGGAGATATAAATTTGGGAGATGGTGATGAGAGATATACATGTTCTAATACCAATTGTTGGGAAATTCAATATGTATCCAAATATGACTTCAATGGATGAGAAACAAGGCTTGGACTAATACAACATGAAAATCTAAAACTTATATGGAAATCCAAAATTAAGTTGCCTTAATATGGAATTACCATGAAGAGATCCATCTTCTTTATGATGCTAAAAATAAGCCAATGTAGCATGCTTAATAACACCACCTTATGTGAACTTATAATAGCAATAAATAAATAATAACATCACGATAAAATAGAAACAATGAGACACAAATCAACAACATAATACCATCACATAACATAGGATTTATGTGGAGAAACCCTTTGTGAGAAAAAACTCCACCAATAAGAGAGGCCAAGTATACATTATCTTTAAATAAATGAGATTACAATACATTCACTTTCATTCTCCTCTTTTCCTCCAACATGGAAGCATTTGTGTACCTAGGAACAACCTCTTTATGCCTCAACCTATCCTTGTTCCTATAATATAACTCTACACTCAATTTTTTTCTCATAATTTCTACATCCAAGAAGCTTATTTTATAGACTTTTCAAGACATATTAAGCCCCAACTATTACCCTTCATTCTAAACGTCCCCAACCCTTGGATTACCTCCTCAGAATGTGAAAGGACACTGATTTTGGATCCAATACTTTCCCTCCAACTTGGGCACCCAAAATTGGAAATTAAACATACATTAAATGCAATAAATGATGGAATACCAAGAGACATGTGTTTCCTCTTTCCAAGCACCAACTTGGAGGATACCAACAGTTGCTCATTTATCCTTTCCTTATCTTTTACCATGCCATTCTAGGTGTCCACATGTGGGGAAAATAATATTAAGTATTTATGTTCACAACCCACCTTTACCACTGCTAGTGGAACCCATTACCCCTTATGAATGTAATATATTTATAATGGTGAGAATAAATATTACAAAAAAAATCCCAATACACCCTAAATTCTTAGGGACAATTTCCAAGGATGTTGGAACCATGTAATATTCAACATAAGATTTACAAGATAGATGGCACCTTAATCCTAACATTCTCCACTTGACATCATACATTATAAATAAACCCATAGGAATCACAAACAAGGAAAAAAATCCCTTAGCCAATCATGTACCATATGAATCTTCACCATGCTCTCATGTTCTAACAAGATACTTGCAAAATCAACCGTGATAACTACCATCAAGCGAAAAAAAACTCCTTACATCCTCCAACATGCCACCTATGGAAGAAAAAGGAACATGTCAAGGTGAATCATATCAACTATCATTGAAACTTGCACCAATCTATACATGAACATAAGCACCAAATTCAAATGATAACAAAGGCTCTAAGTAGCTTCCTTACTCATACCATTTAGAATAGCAACCATAACAAATTGCAACTCATATAAGCTAACCATGTTGGCAAGAGACACTGCACAAGTCACCTGGTGTTGTCATTGATGGAAACCCTAGTCATCTATTTGATCCACACATCATCATTTGATCATACCAGAAGTCTGATCGAAGTTTTGTGATTAACTGACAAGCAAGTGCAGAGCATCTGACAGAATTGTGTTGATTGATTCGAACATGCAATTTTTTGTTATCATTTCCAGTTGTGGATCCCAGGGAAGTTTGTTTAGTTTTTTATTTCTACTATTCTTGAATCTTAGAGCCTCGTATGAATCTGTGTGCAAGTTAGGAGATTTGGTTGATTAATTTTATATTTATTAGTGCATGAAGGACAACTAAGTGAACATAGCCGTTGTGGATATTTGAGGAGTAATTGTTTGAGTATTTTTTTGTTCGAGCATGTTGATTTGGGTCCTCACTATGTTGTGGAAAATCTTGGTTGGTACGCATTAAAATTTAATTATGGATTAAGCCGACCGTTTGAAAATATTTTCATATTTTGTTGGAGCCGACTTGTAGTGATTAAATCCTTAGTATTGGATGTATATAAGTGATAGATTATATCATTTTGATATATGAACAAAGTGTGTTGGTGTATGTTGTGAATATCAAAAGGGTTGTAGAGCGATTATGCACAGTTTCACTTGTGCATAAAATTATTTTGTGATGCAAGTTGAAGCAGAAAGAGCAGAAGAGCAGAATCAGACAGAAGGTCAAGAAATCGATTAATGTGCTTAATCGTCCAACTATTCTCAGGCATTTGTAGATGTTATTTCATAGTTCACCACTCTAGTTCTCTTTTGACATTAATTGTAAGCCAATGAGCCTTTCTATTTTTGAGCAGTGAGCTCTAGGCAGTGTGCCTAAATGCAAGTGCATTCCCATTTTTGTAAACATCTTTTTGAGTATACTCAAATCATATTGTGGATTGACCTCCATCGTCGTTTTTCCCCTAACAGGGTTTCCATGTAAAAATCCTTGTGTTATGGTGTTGTGGTTGCTTGCTTTATGTTCATGCATATTTCTTTTGGTTGAATGTTATCAGTACTTTAAAGATCAAATTAATAAAGTTAAAAATTGTAGAACACTGATTCACCCCCCCTCTCAGTGTTCCTTGATTCCAACAAACCATACCTCAAACCAAGATATACCATCATAGATAGAATTTCATGTTAGAAATTTAAGGTGAAACTTGCAACAATATAAACTTAATTTAATATGATTACAAATCTAAAATCATGTATTCAATATTACCAAAAATGTGTTATGTGATTAGTAATTCCAATAATGGAAGCAAAACAACAATACCACAAGTTGAGAATCACAAGTGACACAAGATATATGTGGAGAAACCCTTGTGGGAAAAAATCCACACCCAAAGAGATGCAATGCTTGTATTAATCTTTGAATGAAGTACATCAATACAACACTCCTTAAATCTCAGTAACACTTTATTACTTTGGCAATCTAAAAACAAACTTATGAAACCACCATCACAATGCTCCAATATATAGAAGTTTTTGGGAGAGAATACCACTTGTGGTATCACGAAACAAGTAAAACCACCAAGATAAAAAAAAAAACCCACACCCCTCTTAACTTCGATAACCCATAAACATGGTAAAAAATATCAAATGATCACATGGCCTTCACATGGGCGCCTAACCCATAGCCAGTCAGAATTTTTTGATCCTAAGTGCTCCATTACTCTTTAACAGCTTTGACAACTCAAATTTAGAACATGCAAACTTGGGTGCCAAACCTAGGATAACATGCACAACATGCAAGATCATGCACTTTTGGGTTAGTCCCCACCCAAAAAGTGGACACCCAAAAGGAATATTCTCTTGGGATGCTTTGTAACCGTCACTATAGTGGGTCCACCTCTATGAGTGCAATTACAATTTGTCATAGGAAAATAAATAATAAATAATTTGTCTTTCATGTCCTCAAGGACACTTTCCAAAGAATGTGGAGATGCATTTAATATCAACTTAGGATCTGGAAATTATAATGTTACATATCCTAACATTCTCCCACTTAAAATTATACATTGTAATTACATCCATGAGATACATAAAAAAATTATAATCAAGTACAGTGATCAAGGCCCATGGCCTTCCTACACCAAGAGAACTTATCCATGGTCACTAGTTTCGTGAAGGAATCTACGGCATTATCCAAAGTATCAACCTTCTCAATCAAGACCTTAACATTCTGAACCATTTCTCACATAAAGCACAATACTAAACATCAACATTCTTAGTATGATCATGATACATAAGATTTTTGGCTAAACATATGGCACTTTGACTGTCACATCCAATCCCCGTTGTCTTGCAATCAAAACCAATGCCATTACCAAGCCTTTGTAACCATACCACCTCTTTAGAGGTATGTGTAGCAGTTATGTACTCTACTTTGGTGGTGCAAAATGCAACCGTAGGTTGTCTTTTATTCATCCAACTCACTACACCTCCAAAAAAAAGTAAAAACATAGCCACTAGTGGACCTTTGACTATCCAAGTCGCCTACCCAATCTGTATCAACAAAACCCTTTATGTCCAATGACTTAACCACACCATTAGTACTATGATAAACCAAATAGTAATTTGAAGTGGCATGAAAATATCTAAACACCCTCTTAACAAAAGTTTAATGCTCTCTACTAGGGTTAGACATAAACCTTCTCAAAACTCCCACAGCTTGGGCTATATATGGTCTAGTGCAAACCATTGCATATATCAAACTACCAATGGAACTAGCATAAGGAACTTTAGACATCTCTTCAAAATCATCATCAAAATTAGGACACATGTCTAAACACAACTTAGTACCAACCGAAAATGAAATATTTACTAGTTTATAGTAATGCATACTAAACCTCTACAAAATGGTGTCAACATATTTACTCCAACTTAACCAAAGCTTTCTATGAACCTGATCCCTACTGATCTTCATCCCAAGGATATATTTAGCAACCCCCAAATCCTTCATATCAAACATACCAAAAAGATGAGTCTTAAGCTCCCCAATCATCACCTTGTTGTTACCCATAAACAACATATCATCAACATATAAGACAATGATTGGTATTTGATCATCAATAACCTTAATATACACACGATGATCCTCTTCACTTCTAAAAAACCCAACTTCAATGCAAAGGCATCAAACTTCTAATACCACGTATTTTGGGTGACCATTTCAAACTGTATAATGACCATTTTAACCTACAAACAAAGTGTTTTTTTCCTTTCACAAAAAAATCGCCAATTTGTATATGAATTTCCTCCTCAAGATCCCCATGCAAGAAAATAGTTTGAACATCTATTTGCTCTATTTCAAAATCATAAGTAGAAGTAATAGATAATAGGAATCTAATAGAAGTTAACTTAGCAATAGGAGAGAAAATTTCACCGAAATCAACTCCCTATCTTTGGGAGTAGCCCTTGGCCACTAATCTAACCCTGTACCACTCTAATCAACCATCTACACCAAATTTATTTTTAAATACCCACTTGAAACCAATGGGCTTCCTTCATTTGGAAAAACTAACAAGATCCCAGGCATCACAACTATCCAAATCCATCATCTCCTCCTACATGGTATGCATCCAAGACTCACTTTCCCTTGAAGAGAGAGCCTCCCTAAAAGATCTAGGTTCATCGTCAATACTCAACAATGCAAATACACAACGAAAATCTAGTGGGCTATATCTATCAACTAGTTTCTATTGGCTTTTGGATCTTCTCAAGGTAGGAGTAAGGGGCTCTTGTTATTCTTCTTTTGTATGCTCATCTTACACAAATCATCAAAACTCTTTGAACCCTCTTCTTCTTCTCCATCCTCTAATCTATCTGGTTGTTCTTCCACATGTGCATCTTCTTGATTTTCTATTTGTGTCTTAAAGTTCACTATTTTTCTTATCTTTCTCCTTTGGTTGTTCTTCACCTGAGTAAGCTCTAAGCTCCTTGAAAATCACATCTCTAGAGAAAACCATTTTACAAATTAGTGGATTCCAAAGCTTATAACCTTTTACATTCTCACTGTAACCAACAACAATGCATTTTTATGCTTTTGGATCGAATTTAGATTTCTTCTCTTGAGGCACATGAACAAAATCCTCATAACCAAAGACCCTTAGATTTTTAAACAAAAGGCTTTCTACCTATCCAAACTTCATAAGGAGTTTTATCAACAAGAGTTGAAAAGGGAGATCTATTAATCAAATAACATGTAGTACTTATAGCTTTAGCACAAAAGCATCTATCAAGCTTAGCACCACTCAATATGCTTCTAGCTCCTTCCATCAAGGTTCAATTCATTATTTTTTCTACCCCATTGTGTTGGGTGTATGAGTAGTCTTTTGTCAAACAATACCTACATGTTGCATAACTCATCAAACTCCCTAGAAAAATATTCACCCCATTGTCAGATCTCAACACCCTTATCTTATAATCTATTTCCTTCTCAACTAAGGCTTTAAATTCCTTAAACTTAGTAAAAACCTTATATTTTGCATGCAAAAAATAAATCTAGGTATATCTCAAGAGATATCATTAATGAAAGTAGCATGATAAAAATATTTTCCAAAAGAGTTGAAACATCCACTAGTCCAAACACATATGAATGAATGATATCTAATGATCTCTTAAATTTATTAGTTCCATTAGGAAATGATGATCTATTATATTTACCAAACACACAATTCTCACAAAAATCATATTTACCAACAGAAATATCGTCAACCAGCTTTTTATTCAAAATGGTCTTAAGACCCTTTTCATTTATGTGACCCAATCTATGGTGCCACAATATACATGCATTTTTCAGTTCTAGTTACATTGGCAGAGTTACAAAAAGTGGAGGAATTCATCCTAAACAAAGTCCCTATCTGAGATCCTTTAGCAATAACCAAATTCCCTCTTACCAACCTGCAACCAGACTTGTCAAATGTCACATGCATTCCAGAATCATTCAACTTGGATACTGAAGTAAATTTCTTACAAGTCCTGGAATATGTAAAACATGATCAAGGGTTTTAACCCTTCCATCACTAAAACACAACTTTACCTTTCCCTTAGCAACAATCTTCTTCATGTTATTATCACCAAGGAAAACATCTCCCCATCATAAGTTGAATATGAGACTAAACCAGTCCTTGTGAGAAGTTATATGGTAGGAGCAACCTGAATCAATAAGCCAAGCAACATTACTAATAGTGTTAGCAGAAATAAGAAAATCATCAGAATCACCATCTTGTGATGACTTTTCTATGGAAGTGACTCCTTTTCTTTTTTCTACACTCCTTCACATGCCCTCTCTTACCACAATTCCAACACTTTGCTTTGCTCTTCCTAAGGGTTTTAGTTCACGTCCTTTAGCCTTGTCTCTCTTTTTATCCCCTTTAGATCATCCCCTTTATTTGAACCTTCCTCCCACATACAAGGCATCTTGGGAGCCCACATTCATGGAATTTCTTCTTATTTCTTCTGAAAGAAGTATGACAATGAGATTATCCATCTTCGGTTTTGTACCATCACCACTTATGGAAACAATTAGAATTTCCCAAGATTCAGGTAAAGAACAAAGCAACAAAATACATGTATCTTCTTCTTCTATCTTAACATCTACAGATGCAAGTTGAATTATAATCATATTAAAAGCATTTAAATATTCTACAACAAAATCACCATCCTCATTTTCAAAGAATATAAACGTCTTTTGAGATACAATTTATTAGTTAGACTTTTAGTTTGGTAAATATCACCTATCCTCTTCCACAAATTATATGTGGTAGATTCTTTTGAAACATTCAAGAGGATAGAATTTGCAAGACAAAACCAAATGGTTCCTCATGCCTTGTCCATTTTGTTCCAATCTTCATCAAACAGAATGGATGGTTTCTTTTCATTTGAAACTACCAACCACTGATCTCTCTCTTCAAGAAGATCCTCCATCTTCAACTTCCACATCTTGTAACTAGTGCCATTGAATTTCTCAATAGCTAGAAGGGAGGTAGAAGCCATGGCTTTCAATCTTCTAAACAAATATACAAAACCCACAATGCAAAAGCTCCCATTGTAGTCAAAAAAACCTTTAATACTTAAGAGAAAGGCATCCCTCTCTCAATAGAACCATTAGCTCTAATACCAAATGTTGGAAATTCAAGGTGGAACTTGCATCAATATGAACTTAATAATGTGATTACAAATCTGAAATTATGTATTCAATATTACCAATAATATGTTATGTGATTAGTAATTCTATTAATGAAAGCAAAATAACAATACCACAAGTTGAGAATCGCAAGTGACATAAGATATACATGGAGAAACCCTTGTGGGAAAAATATCCACACCCAAAGATATGCAATGCTTGTATTAATCTTTAAATGAAGTGCATCAATACAACACTCCTCTTTGAATCTCAGTAGCACTTTATTACTCTAACAACCTATTGTATAGTCATAAAATTGCACCCCTTGCAATTTCACATACATTCTTGCGTCTGCTTTAGTGTCCACTCCCTTAGCATTTGTGTAGGCTCATTTTATCCCCTGCATCATCCTTTTCTCCCTCTCAGGAGCTCCAGCACCCCTTTATAGTAGCTACCCTCACGTGTAAACTTTGCATCGGACCATGTGTTTTTCACGTTATCGTCATTTTGTAGTGTGACGTGTTAGGACACTAGCGCACTACATGGACGTTTGTGTGTCGCGCTAACATTCTGCGATGTTTCAATGCTCAAAAATTTGTCTCTGAGCATGCTTGCCACTTGTCCTCACCTTTTATCGGTGGTAACGGCCCGGGATGCCTTGTAATGGCTGAAGAAGCTTCTTTTCCCTCATTAAAAGCTACCCTTTTAGTCCATTTTTCTCTTTGAACTTCTTCTAGCTCCACTCTTTTGCTTCTAGCTTCATTTTACCATCTCACTCTTGCTTGCACAACTTCATCTAGCTTGTTACACTAGCATTCTTATATCCTTTCAAAATCTCTTAGCTTCACTCTTGCAGCTCTATCTCCCTATCTCATGCTTGTGAGAATTCTTGGGATTTCATATCCCTCAACTATTGCATTTCATACTTTGTGATATGGGTTCTCCTCCTTGAGTGGGGATTGCTTTTATCACCTCTTTTGTGATACAGGTTCTCCCCCTCGAGCGTGGTTTGCTTTTATCACCTCTTACTTGGTGGTGCAAGATCTACTCCTAAGTGGGGTTTCTTTCACCATGTGCTTTGTCCATTTCAGTTACACTCTCTTTCTATCTGGTTGTATGTTGAGGTGGGAACACCAAAACGGGGGTTTGACTGAGGCAAACTCCTATACAGCCCCAACATTCTCTCCAGATATTATGCATGCAAGTTTTGAAGACATTCATTCACTGGAGGTTTCATCACTTGTGTGGTTGTGAGCATCTTCTTTCCTTTCTTCTCCTTATCTTTATCATTTCTACTTTACTTCATTTCAATCCTATTACATGTTTCTTTATCAGATTCTGTAAATTCTTAACAATCGGAGTAGAAGTAGCCACTTTGTCATTTTTTTGTGATAAACTCACTTTCTGGTCCATACGAGATGCCAGCGCACTTCTGAGACGCCAACGTGCTATGTTGTCATCCATATTTTGCATTGTCATCCTTTGGTCAAGAGCTTGTCAGTTTGTCTAGAAAATATTTATGACCTGCGCTTTCTAATTCTAAAACTTTCACGCTATTCCTTGAGGTAGTTTGGGGCAATTCGCCCTGTGAGGCTCTTTGAATGAAGAGAACTCATGAGTAGTGAATCCCCCTTCTTTGCACCTATAAATAAACTTATGAAACCACCATCACAATGCTACAATATATAGAAATTTGTGTGAGAGAATACCACTTGTGGTATCCCAAAACAACAAGTTTACAAAACCACCTAGAAAAACCCATGCCCCTCTAAGTGGAAAGCCCATAAACATGGTGAAAATATTAAATGCTCACATGGCCTTCACGTGGGCGCCTAACCCATAGAAAATAAGAATTGGTCAATCTTTCAAGAGTGCTTCATTACTCTCTGATAACTTCGACTACTCAAATCCATAACATACAAACTAGGGCACCCAACCCAAGATAACATGCACAACATGCAAATGAACATGCACTTATGGGTGGTCCCCACCCAAAAAGTGGACACCTAAAAGGAATATTCTCCTAGTATGCTCTGTAACTGTCACCGTAGTGGGTCCACCTCTATGAATGCAATTACAATTTGTCATAAAAAATAAATAATAAAAAATTTGCCTTTCATGTTCTCAAGGAAACTTTCCAAAGAATGTGGAGACACATGATATCAACTTAGGATAGCAATTATAATTTTACCTATCCTAACATTTCATGACATCCACATACCAACCCAAAATCTACAATCAAATGTTTGTATATATCATCCTCCTATCTCAATGAAACATACCAATATAAAAATGACCATAGACAAGACCAACTAACAAAGTTTGCATTAAAACTAAACCAATCTTTTGGATATAGATATTCCACATCCAAGCCATCCCACTACGAAAAATGGGTAGCTAATCCACAACCTGCATAACTCGTAGATCCAAATCCAATGAAACATGCAAACGCATAATCACATTAGTAATAAAAAAACCAAGATATCAAAGAGGATAACCAAACAAGTATTTATAAACTCCCACTACACGAGTAACATCAAATCTAAAAATAGATCAAGGCATACAAATTCTACCTATAGTACTTCACATAGAGGATGTGTTTAATTCCTCTATGCATAGTGTGAAGAAAACATACAATAATATGGAAATTTTTCAAATAAATATGTTGCAATACCTCTCTCACCAACAATCTCCATATCTCTCCCAAGTTTTTCACACCAAACCATGTGAATACAAAAATCTAAGAAGAAAAAAAAGAACAAAGAGAGAGAGAACTTGCAAATCAAACCATATCCTTGTTCCACACTAACATGTACCCAGTTGTGTAAAGTAATATATCCTTCACCATTCCCAAACTAAAATGATATCAATTTCTAACATTCAAATAAAATGAAAACATGGTAGCAATAGATATAAAACTCACATACTAAAGGGAGATCAAAAAAACCAATCATTCCCACAACAAAGGGAATATGCCCAAAGTCGCAAACCATTTCATGTACCTCTCCAAATAATTCCTCAGAACTAGATCCATAGCTCAAGACCAAAACAAGAAGAGCAATGAAAATCCATATAACCATGCATCTTCTTCTTAACAAGACCTCATAATTTCTATATTTAAGACTAACCCATATATGAGAAGAAAAGATACAAAATAAATAATGCATATGATATTCAGGCAGGCAATACCTCTCAGATTATTCACCTGTCAAGTTTACCAAGAGTGGGACACAAGATCATCTTGTGCGCACAACACTAAGCAATAAGAGCTTATAATAAAGGAAAAACTTCTCTTTAGGTCCATAATGGATTCACATCCATAACTAGGTGTAGGATTCTCGATCTTTCTGTTGAAATCCTCATCAAAGAGTAACAATCTCAATAAATTTTATCACTACCTCAGCAATGATTGTTTACATGCTACAACTTTAGTCCATATAGTGCAATAATCAATAGCAGTTAAAATATACCTATGTTTCAGAGAAGAGGGAGGATTGATCATACCAATAACTTAGTCGAGTCCCCAATATGCAAAGGGATCTACCTCTACCACTAGTTGAAGTGGCATTGTAGCATACTTTTCTTTGGTTGCAGTTGTTTTGTAGATATAACATGCATGTACGTGCAAATGTGCATCATGAAAAAGAGGGACAATAATATCCTTCCCTTAGAATATAGTGAGCAATAGCAGCTCCTAAACCATGACCTTTTCCAAATTTATCATGAAAAATATTTAAAACTATAGAAGCTTCACTTTTTCCTAGATACCTTAAGTAGATACCTTCATGCTTCATTTTATATAATATCAATCATTTAAGCATAAAACTATTGATGTTCAACTATAAGGCACGCCTCTGTACTACATTCACATGAGGGAGAAACTATGATGAAGCAAATAAAAGATGATATCATCATACTAAGCATCGGGAGAAACATCCTCAAGATTATATTGATGAACAAACAAGTCAAGACCAATTTCAACTATTGTGCATATCAGTGCTTATTCTCGAACTAACTTCATGGGCTAGATTTCTAAATCAAATTCTTGTGACATGGTTACCCACTTTCCTCTGTGCTCACTAAGTTCATCTTGTATGAATAAAACTTTTATTGTCGGATTATGCACAATTGCAAAAATCTTACTTCATAGAATATAATGCCTAAATTTCTTTACTACTCTCACCAAGGCATTTGTCTGCTTCTCAACATTAGGATATCTCAACTCGACATCTTTTAAGGGTATGCTCATAAATGCTATGGGGCACTCATCTCTAGGTTCTTTCTTTTGTGTGAGTATTCGGGCACATGTATGCTTGAATGAGAAGGAACATATGTAGAAAGGCAACTCATAATCAAGAGTGATTAGCATAGGAGCATCGACAATATCTTGCTTGATTTCCTTAAAATATCACCTAGTGTCAGGAGTCAATTCAATCTTCACATACTGTTTTAACATAGTGTTGAGTGGTCTAACAATTTTTATAAAACCTGTAATAAATTTTTGAACAAAATTTATGTCCCCGAAATATTATTTGAGTTCTTTCTTATTGGATGGAGGCTAGATCTTGAGGATGGCCTGCACTCATTTAGGATCAATAGAAATTTCACATTCTAAAATAACATGTCCTAAGAGCTTGCCCGTAGTTACACCAAAAATACACTTCTTCGAGTTAAGTGAGATACCATATTCCCTACATCTCTAAAAAAATTTACACAAATCTAAAACATGATCTTCCCTACACTTTGAGAAAACTATCAAATCATCCATATAGATAACTATGCACTTGCCAACCAATTCCCTGAACATAATATGCATGTGTTGTTCATGATTCAACAATACAAACCAGGGAACTACTTTGAGTAAACTTAACAACAATATCATTAAATAATTTGAACATGCATGTGTACACCTTGCCACAATGTAAAAATAATTAAAGAAACTATTTTAAGGGACTATAAAACTATTTTCATCTACAAGTGCTTATAAGAAGAGTTTTATCAATTATATAGAGGTCTAAAATAGCTAGTTGATCTTAACCTAGTGATAATTATAGGGGTTTTGTATAATTGGATGTAGTTTTTTGATACATTGATCAATCATTTTGAACTCATATAGTAACCTATTAGGGTGACTTGTAGGAACACCCTTCTAAGTTTAAATTGAGCTTAAAGTGTAGGAGAGATTACCCATTCTCACATAACCTTTAGCCATCTTAATTTTATTGATGATCCCCTATTTACCTTCTTGAGGAAAAACCCTTGGCCTTGAAGGTGTTGGAACCTTCAAATTTTGGCAAAATTTGAAGGTGCCATGATGAAAAATTTGATTGCAACACTCAAAAAATCAGTTGTAAAATCAACCCAAGGAGCACATTTTGAAAATTCATAATTTGGATCTGTTCATTTTCATGCCAAACTATCTTGCACTAATATTCATCTACTATATGTGAGTATCTCTGCCAATTTTCAGCTTCGTACGATCAATTTTGACAAGGTTTCAAAAGATCAAGTTGAAGGGTTCTGCAAAGGTTTGTTGTCTACATAGTAAAATCTATTAAAGCAGCCATCTTTAGAAGTTAGTATTAAGCAACTGAAAGCTCATCATGAAAAATCAATTGATTCCCTAGATTCTCCTCATGAAATTGTACCTCCATGCCAATTTTTAGGGCCATAGCACTTGATTTGGTATTTTTTCAAAGCCAAAACCAAGCTGATTTTGCACAGTTTGGCATTGGCGTTTCCAAATCATTCTCACAGAAGGTAACTTTGACACCTTGAATTTTGTAAAAGAGGAGGATTGATGAAAAATAATTGTGCACACATGCTCGTGGATCCCAAATGAACCAATCTCCCAAGTTATGGCTTCACAAGAAGTGATTTGATATTTTTACAAAATTGCAGACTGGTGAGTTTTAGCTAAGTTTGACAATGGCAAGTTTCAGAAAATGCCAAGTAAGCTACTTTGACTATTAATAGTTTTCAATCCTGATGAGATTGTACAAAATCATTCTGCAACCATACTCTCTTATCATAAGTCAACATACTGGTAAAATTTTGTGGCTCTAGGAGAAGTTTTGAGAAATTTTCCAAAATCATTTTGAAGGCTACTTGATCCATTTTATCAATGAAAAAGGGTCATATATAAAAAAAATTGATGACTACCCACTTCAGTTAAGATTCACATTGGATCTTTGAGGGAACAATTACAATTTAAGATGAAATTTCATAAGGTTATGCTCCCAATGTCCTTATACACTATTTATGGTCGAAAGATCATGTGAGAACCAACCAAGCTTTTAATAAGAATAAGATTACATGTGTAATCAAAATCTTACCATGTTGTTAACTAATGGTATCTGCAAGGAGGATAGTGTGGAGGAGGTAAAAGAGCTATTACTTGAAATGATGGAGAAATTTAAAAAAAGATAGACAAGAGCCTTATTCTAAATACTATCACCCAAAAAATCATAACTCAAAGCCTTTGTAAAATAATGAACTAGACAAAACCTTTCAGATTCTGGAATCAGTGCAACTAATGACAACCTCAATATGGAGATTTCTTGGGGCTAGTAAATGAAAATAAAATTGAAAATTTATTTTCTAACGCTGGCATAGATTTGGACAATTTGCAAAATTGGCTCAAAATCCACATCGAAGAAGAAGTCTAAAGCTATCAAAACCCTTTTAACACTATGATAAAAAAACAAAGGAGAATGAAGCCCAGATTCTAGTTGGAACTTTGTGAGAAAACAATAGTGGAAAGGTTACATGAAAAGGATTTGATGATATATCGGCCAAAATAATACTAAACTTGATCTCTCCAATGGATATGTTCCCAAATAAAAACAGAATGGAAACTTGATGATATCCACATCACAAATAGAGGAATGAGTAATAAATTCGATATAAGGAATATGTGCAAGGAAAACTATTTCATCATTGAACTAAAGGCACAAGAAATTTGAAGGGGATAGCAATACATAATGTTCCTAAGATGACTCCATCCCGTGACATATCAAAACACACATCATTGCTTTGGTATAAACCTTAAGAATGAAGGGACTCCTGTATAAGATTGCAGAAATTTGATAGTAGTTTTTGAGGTCACTAAAAGGGTAGAAACACTGGTTCCTTGTATGTGCTCCTCCTTATGTGAAGATATTATAAAGGAGAAAATGAAACACCTGAATTTTGATGGCTATTATTTTTAATGCAAAGGGAAATGTTGTATGATAGGCAAACAATGTGATACGCGATCTTTGACATGATAAACTTTTCAAAGATGTTTACCGAGCTAAGTCAAAGGATACACATTTATAAAAGGAGATTGCACTAAATATTAGACGGCATTAACTTCAGTTGATGGGGACCCTAATCTTGTAGGAGACTTGATTCATCATATTCATCTACCTCGCACCCATTCGAGTTGCTTGAGCTGAGAACAATGGGATAAGATTGTGGCTTGATAATATTCAAATATTGCCATACCTCATTCGTACAGAAAGTATATCATTGAATGGATGTATTTTGGGTGCTAAATTAGTGAATGACGGTATACTCATTGACTTTAAAAGACTAGAGAGGATTAAGAGGAGGCGAAGAAATAAACAAACCGTCGGCCCTGCTCTCAGCAAAAGTAATATAGTTTACAAATAAATTAAAAGCTCGCATTGAGTATGATAAAGGATTCTCCTCATGGTAGCATACACAAGGCATGAATTATTCAATTTCCAAGAGGCATAATTGATTTTGTATTTCTCTATCTTTTTAATTGATTTGTGAAGACCATGGTGATTATTGTTTGATGAAAATCATAGAGGTGGAAGTTATTGGTAAATATGTTGTAGGCACCATTGAGTTCTTGATCTTAATACAAATGAGTGAAATGATCCAATCAGTTGGATCTTAGCATAAACTCTGGGAAATTTCGTGGATAGCAGTGGCTCGTGGTGTTTCAAGAAGCTTATCCAGAATAGAGAGTAACCCTAAGTGTTTTTGCATTCCCACAAAATCACCAAAGCAAAACCCCTAGAATTGAAAGATGCATCGGAGAAACATGTGTTATCGGAGTGAAATCCTCATGTTTCTCTGACTATGCAAGTCACGCCGATGGAAGCCATATCGGGGAGACACATTGATGTTGGGAGAAAAAATGAAAGTCACTTCGATAATACAAGTCACAGTGAAAGTGTGAGCATTGTGAAATGTTAAAATAAATATGGTGTCACATGGAGCAGCGGGCGAACAAATCAACTTGGAAATTTGTTAAATATCAAGAGCCTAACGTTATTTTTAAAGGGGATGTGATAATGTAAAGTAG
>VDFB02118904.1:26479-77820 GCA_007258455.2 Sequoia sempervirens
AAGACCTGTGTTTTGCAAAAAAAAAAATTAAATGAAAATTTATTATTTATTTCATGCAATAATTTATTTTTCTGTTATATATCTAATATTACAACATATGAGACTAAACCATAATCATATTACATCATATCAAAGTTCACATACCATAATAAAATTTCAAAAAAGTTACAGCTAATTCTAGTGAGTCAGGAGAAACTTCAGCTTTCAAAAACAAAGCCAATTAGGTTGGAAAACTTGTGGATCAGGCCAACATTTGGTGGAAGAGGAAGAAAGATGACTGAAACTCTAGAGGCCCACCATAATGGATTTCAGTAATATTCAACCATGAGAGCAAAAGAGAGAGTTGATATCATGTATCAAAACATTAAGCATGCATTCTTCCAACCAGCAGAGAAGGACATGATTACTTTGCTTCATTTTCATTTGCATAATCATATCACGGTGTGGGAACCAAGAAGACAAAGGATGTCTAGTTTTATGTGGAGGTAATGGATGTGGTCCAAACTTTAGGAGGGGTAAGAAGGTCAATGTATGATCCTGATGAAATTGAGGAGGAACAGCAAGAGAGGGACATGAAAAATAGAATCAATACAGAGTTTCAAGGATTTGTTAAGCGAGTAAGAGAGCTATGGGAGTAGCTTCATCTAAAAGATTTTGAACTAGAGTTTGATATGCCATTTAGAGAGCTTGGTTTTCATGGAGTTCCTTTCAAAGCTTCTGCTTTTATTGTTCCTACGGTAAACTTTTTGGTAGAATTGGTGGAATTATCTTTCTTAGTAATCCCTATTAGTGAGATTGAGATTGTTAACCTTGAGAGAGTAGGACTTGGGCAAAAGGCATTTGATATGGCTATTGTTTTTGAAGACTTCAAGTGGGATGTACTCCACATTGATGCCATTCCTCGATCTTCACTTGATGGCATCAAGGAATGGCTGAACTCCATGGATATAAAGTATTATGAAAGCATAATGAACTTGAACTGGTGGCCAATTTTGAAGAGTATTACTGATGATCCAGATAAATTTATTGAAGATGGTGGTTGGGAATTTATTGAGCACCTCTTGCTAGCACCATAGAGCCTCTAGTCATCTTGCGGGCATTTCCAGAGAATGTGACTTGCACTCCAATATCATTCAGCATACTAACAGAAAGTAAGTTTCAAGCCAGACCTGGTATATGCATTACATTATTAATTCCCTTCACTCTTCCATCAGGGAATTGAATTCTAACTCTTCCACGGCCAACTATTTCCAGTGAAGAATCACTTGCCAAATACACCATTCCACCATCGTATTTTTCATACTCCGTGAACCAGTCTCTGTGAAAGGTCATTTGGAAAGATGCTCCATAATCAATCAGCCAAACATCATCTGATCCCTGTGTAGCCAACGCTGCAATGAAAGCGTCTACATCACTCTGAGAAGAATCATTGTCGGAAGAATACTTCTTCTTTTTCTCATCTTTACAATCCTTTCAGACATGACCAGGTTGCCCACAATTCCAGCACTTCACCTTGGACTTCTTTCCAAGAGACTTGGATCTCCCCTTTGATTTCGATTTAGACTTTTTGTCCTTCTTGCCTTTATCTTTCAATCTTCCTCTAACAGCAAGGGCCTCCTTCGCCATCTCAGAATATTTCCTTCTCATCTCTTCTGATAACAAAGAAGCAACAACATCTTCCATCTTGAAATTTGATGTTGTACTCCTAATAGCCATCACCAGGTGATCCCAAGAGTCTGGCAAAGAACACAATAAAAGCATACAGCGATCCTCTTCATCAATAATCACACCAACAGATGTTAATTATGCAATCAACATGTTAAATGTGTTCAAATGATCAGCTACAAACCCTCCTTCTTGCATTCTCAAAGTGTACGGCTTCTTCCTCAGGAATAGTTTAT
The DNA here is from genome assembly GCA_007258455.2 of Sequoia sempervirens. NCBI lineage: Eukaryota > Viridiplantae > Streptophyta > Pinopsida > Cupressales > Cupressaceae > Sequoia > Sequoia sempervirens. The sequence goes on from VDFB02118904.1 coordinate 28,381, forward strand.
TCACCAAGGACTTCCCCTGATAAATAGATGTCAGTCTCTTCCACAAGGAAGATGCAGTCTTCTCTTCATGCACATTCAGAAGAACGGAGTCTGGAAAACAGAGCCTTATCAACCCCTTAGACTTTCTATCTGCAAGGTCCCAATCTTCTTGCTTCATGCCTGTAAGTATTGTTCCATACACAGCAATCCAAAGATCACGATCAACCAACAGATCTTCCATTTTAAGTTTCCACAACTCAAAATTGCTACCATTGAATTTCTCAATTTTAATCTTTCCTGACGTGCTTGCCATCTTAACCTGTAATTTGAATTAGCAAACTTCTACAAGACTCCCACTGAATAGAAATTGACTCAAAAAAACCAACGTACCCACAAGGATAACACAACTGGTCAGGCTCTGATACCACTTGTAAGGAAAGCTAAAGTGAGGAAGCAACTTTCCTAACGTCAAAAACTCAGGGAAGAATGCAGAGATACTTTTAAATTTTCAATTACAGTCCAAATAAGATACACTTGAAAGCAATAACAGAAATAGAGAAATAAACACACACAGATGAACACCAAATTTATGTGGGAAAACCCTTACAGGAGAAAAACCCACCATACCAAGAGAAGTCACTTTGTATTACAGTAATAAAGATTACATATAGAGATCAAACTTATCTTTCTGATGTCAGTTTACAGCAGCATTCACAATGATCAATCTTGCTACAGAACACTCAAGTTACAATACACTTAGAATTCAATTCACTGATCACTCATCGAACTGATCATCCAAACTGTTCATTCAACCATCGAACAATCCATCGATTCGATCAAAATCTTCAATCTCTAAGTATAACCATGAGGCCCCTGTCTGTTGAACTTCCTCTCAGTAACGACTGCAATAGTACAACTGCTAGCGGTTCCCATTAAGCTTCTCTGATTGGTCGTAGACTCACCACGTAGGATATTCATCACTCGATCAAAGGCATTCATAATGTATTTGCATGTCGATGAGACACTAACCGTGTCTCCCCGATGCCACAAAGCCAGATCGTCATTATCGCTAAGAGTCCTGACCATCGGCAAGATGATACACCAAGCTCACAAGTCATATTGACCTCAGCATTCTCATCATTGAGACAATCGCTACTTGCCAAGACATCACACCGATGTTCACTAGTTATTCTGAAGTGTCCAACAGTCAGAAAGACATATCGCTATCGCTGAGGGTTTTTACTGAAGTCTCCAAGTTACCCCGAGACCACCAATCGCCAGGAGTCATATCGATAACAAACTATAACATCGGTGAGACAAACACCCATCGCCAAAAGTTCTCACTGAGTGTTCAAGTCTCTCCCCGATGACCCCGAGTGTAACACTATCAGCGAGACTTTCCATATCGATAAGACTTCATTCTGAAACACATGAGTTACTCCAATGACCACAAGTGTATAACTATCGGCAAGACTTCTCTTGTGGGTATGCGACATACCGAATGTCCAAGACTCTCCCCAACACCACTTGCCGCCTAGAGTCTCCCCAATATCTGATAAGAATGGCATGTCGGCCAGAGATCTCCACTCGGTAGAAGGTTACAGCGAACAACACAAGTCACAGCGACAACACTAGTCGGCAAGACATCAACCAAGTCACAGCGACCAGAGCATTTCAAAAGGTTTCACATCTGCTAGTCGGCCAGACACAATGAAGGTCATACCCACTTTGCTCTTCCAGAGGTTTCAGCCTGTGAGATTGAGGCACATATTTCCAACAGATCAGGCCAGCATTTGGTGGAAGAGGACGAAAGATGACTAGAACTCTGGAGGCCCACCATAATGGATTTCAGTATTCAACCATGAGAGCAGAAGAGAGAGCTAATATCATGTATCAAAACATTAAGCATGCATTCTTCCAGCCAGCGGAGAAGGAGATGATTACTTTGCTTCATTTTCATTTGCATAACCATATCATGGTGTGGGAACCAAGAAGACCAAGGATGTCCAGTTTTATGTGGAGGTAATGGATGTGGTCCAAACTTTAGGAGGGTAGATCTCAATGTCTACCAAGACACATAAAGTCAGATGAATTAAGTTCACCTACATTTCTGCCAAAGTTTACTTCCAATTTTTATGACTGTTTTTCTTGACTGTCAGAGTTTACTTACAAATTTGAAATTTCTTTCTGGTCATTTTGATGAGGATATATTCAGCCAATGTGTAAGCACCTTTTGTTTATATCACAACCATAGTAATGATACTCAGACTCACCTCAGACTCGCCTCAGGTGACTCGACTCGAGGACTTGGGGACTCGGCGCCCGGACTCAACGCAGACTCAACAAAATGAAAAAACCCTAGAAATTTAAAGATTTTTAAGGATTTAAAACTTGTTTCATGTACCCTTTATTAAATAAACCTTAAATACACAATAATATCATTAAATAGAAGAAAATTTGATCACATACACAAGTATACATCGATCACTTAAGTATAAAAGAAAATTTTAGCTTAAGGAAATACACATACACAAGTATACTACTATTATGCCCTTAATAATTTTTTACTTGGTTGCAATGTCATTTGAGTAGTCTTAGTCTTATGCTCCAAATTGATTAAAGAAATTTGGAAGTGTTAAGTTCCAAATTTCCAATACTTAGTATATCTATAACTATAAATTGTCTCTATCACATTCACAATAAAAAGGAACTTGTTGGAAGTAGTATGCTCTAAATTGCCAATACTTAGTGAATCTAGATCCATAGTTAGTAATGTCCAAACAAAACTTGTCCCAACAGCCACAGGGAAATGGGAAAAGTTAATGGGTAATAATCAATGGGCTATGCAGGAGGCTATCATACTGTCAGTTGATTACCTAAGCCTTCCCCCATGCACTCTTGAACTGGTGGGGGGGAGTCTAAAAGAGCTTACATTGCTTCTTACCATTGAACTTAATGCAAAAAATATTCCACATCTTAAACCACCAAATGGTCATGTGCTTGAATTTCCTTTCATAATTGGGCAAGAGGAAGCCATCCTCTTTCTAAATTGGATTCAATTTTCATTTACTACACACATCTAGTAGGTCTCTTCCTACAAAATATAAGACAAGTATCATGGAAACAAAATAGCTGAAAACCTCTAGAGGCTATCAATCTCACATGTGTTTTTTGTTAGATTATGAGTGGTCACAAGCCGATTTGCAGTCAACTGATCTTTCTTTCATTGGGTGAAGAACCGATGAAAGAAAGATTAGTTGATTGCAAACCAGCCTGTGACCACTCATAATCTAACAAGAAACACATGTTGTGAGATTGATATCCTCTAGAGGTTTTCAACCATTTTGATTCCATGATACTTGTCTTGAATTTTGTAGGAAGATGAGTGGTCACAAGCCGATTTGCAGTCAACTGATCTTTCTTTCATTGGGTGAAGAATCGATGAAAGAAAGATTAGTTGACTACAAACTAACCTGTGACCACTCATAATCTAACAAGAAACACATGTTGTGAGATTGATATCCTCTAGAGGTTTTCAGCCATTTTGTTTCCATGATACTTGTCTTGAATTTTGTAGGAAGATACCTACTAGATATGTGTAGTAAATGTTGAATCCAACTTAGAAGGAGGATGGCTTCCTCTTGCCCAATTACAAAAGGAAATCTAAGCACGTGACCATTTGGTGGTTTAAGATGTGGAATATTTTTTGCATTAAGTTCAATGGTAAGAAGCAATGTAAGCTCTTTTAGACTCCCCCTCCCCCCGCCAGTTCAAGAGTGCATGGGGGAAGGCTTGGGTAATAAGCTGACAGTATGACAACCTCCTGCATAGCCCATTGATTATTACCCATTAACTTTTCCCATTTCCCTATGGCTGCTGGGACAAGTTTTGTTTTGGCATTACTAACTATGGATCTAGATTCACTAAGTATTGGCAATTTAGAGCATACTACTTCCAACAAGTTCCTTTCCATTTTGACACACTATTAATGTGATAGAGACAATTTATAGATATAAATATTAAACAATGTTGCAACCTGCAATAAGCCAATAAAACATTAAAAAAATTAGCATTCAAAGTTTAAACTTTATAATTAAATTATTAAACTTAAAAATTGGGTTAACTTTTAGTTAGCTTTTTTGGATGGCTCTACTGGGTGTTGAGGACATTCCATTTATCTTTTGAATGTTAACAAGTCAGAGTTTCAAGGATTTGTCAAGCGAGTAAGAGAGCTATAGGATGATCAGCCTCATCTAAAATATTTTGAACTAGAGTTTGATATACCATTTAGAGAGCTTGGTTTTCATGGAGTTCCTTTCAAAGCCTCTCCTTTCATTGTTCCTACGATAAACTGTTTGGTAGAGTTGGTGGAATTACCTTTCTTAGTAATCGCTATTAGTGAGATTGAGAATTGTTAACCTTGAGAGAGTAGGACTTGGGAAAAAGGAATTTGATATGGCTATTGTTTTCAAAGACTTGAAGCAGGATGTACTCTACATGTACGTCATTCCTCAATCTTCACTTGATGGCATCAAGGAATGGTTGAACTCCATGGATATAAAGTATTATGAAAGCATAATGAACTTGAACTGGCGGCCAATTTTGAAGAGAATTACTGATGATCCAAATAAATTTATTGAAGATGGTGGTTGGGAAGTTTTGAATATGGAAGCTAGTGATTTTGATTCTGATAATTTAGAAGATTCAGATCAAGGATATGAACCCTCTGATGTAGAAGAGGAATCAGAATCAGATGAGGAATGTTTAGAAAATGAATCTCTTATGGAGTCAGAGGAGGATGAAGAAGAAGAAGAAGAAGAAGATTTTGAAGAGGAGGAAGGTAAAACATGGGATGAATTAGAAGCCGAAGTCAGAAATGAAGATAAGGAAAAAGGAGACGAGTCTGACAATGAAGAGGAAAGGCGGCAATGAAAGGTAAAAGCTACAGGGAAGTATCGGGCACCTAATATTAGAGATTCAAGAGGAATGCCTACCAAGAGGCATAAAGTTAGATGAATTGAGTTCATCTACATCCTTCTACTATTTATTCATGCACATAAACGGTCATCTTGTAATCATAATATTTGAGCTCTATTTACTCATCCTACGCATCAATAAACAACTCAACACAAGAGATGAAAATTGACATATTAACACAATAATATCCAACTAAGTTATTGAAACTCAACTATTGATACCTCGTTCTCTATCTAGATTACAAAATCATTCCACTTTTTGTTTTGTAACATATTATTTTCAAATTGCTTTGGATGGCGGCCATATTTCTCCTCCTGTCAAAACATGGCACATGGACTAGTTAAACTAGTTAATTAATATGCAATCATTTACTTTTTCCAAGGAAATAAAAAATATATATCATTTAAGATATTAAATATACTTACAAATTATTGAAGGAATGTTTTTTGAAATTATTGAAGAATTAGCTCTTTTTGTCGGCGTTGGACGTACGTTCAGCATTAATGGTGATGGCCGACAATTTGCTATGTAATGAAGTTTTTTCTTGCATTTCCTTCAATGCTTCTTGGTTTGCAGGAGTAAGGAGAATGTTAGGATGGTGGTGTGAAGTAGTCTAGTGGCTAATGTACTAGAGAAGAAATGGAGGCCAACTTCACTCTGAAAGCGAGGAGGAAATTGGATCCTTTTGATGGCAAAGTGATGGTGACGAGATTGTGTGGCTTGTTCTTGTACAAGGATGTGAATGTGGCATAATTTGTGCAAATCATTTTGGGTAATGGCTTTGAAGATTTGAAGCATAGATATCGGACTAATATGGATATATACTCTCTGATCATGGTGTGGGGACTGGACTTAGGAGAGTTGGTGGAGGTTGTAAGGAAAGTGATGAAAGCATTGGTGCATAGGGATTTCTTAGTGAACATGGAAAGTATCCTGGAAAGGGCTATACCAGGACAAGGCTTTGTGAGCGAAGGCATGGAAGGTGTGGACCTAGAAGTAGCAGAGATAAATCTCCCTTTCATTAGGTATCCAGAAGGAAGAACCAAAGCCGTGTGGAGAGAGGGTGTGGAATGGGGGTGGCAAGCTTTGAAACTGTGCGTCAAATTAATGGAGACTGAGGAGATAATAGTGAGACTCAAAGCCATCGCCAGAGAGGAGCTATGTGAGAAGAAGGGTTTGCATCGGAGAAAGAAGGTGAAACCGCTCACAAAAATGTGCCCATTGCATCTAGGCAGTGCTTCTGGAACTTTTGCGTAAACTAGTTTATTGTGTTTAAGCTAGATGTTGATGTATAATCTTAAGGGGTTAAGCCATGTTTTTGGTTTCGATACTGTAAATAGCTGGTGTTTGGGTAGTAGTTAGTTGGATAGTTTTTAGGTGGTTGTGGTAGGGATTTTTGATCTATAGGTTTTTATTCTATTTTAACAGACATGATGTGATGGTGCTGGAAGAAATTTTTATTTGGAGCTTTGTATATTTTGATTTATCTTAAATAAAATAAAAATATTATCACTGATCGAAGAAAAAAAAATTAAATATCGTTTAATAAATTTGATATAATCTTATGAGAAAATTCAGATACCTGCATACTCTCCTCACTGAACTTCCTTCATGCATCCTGGCTTCGTGCTCTCTTCAGTTGCTGGTAGCGCCCTACTCTCTTCCTTCACACATCATTTTTCCCTTTTTTGTCATTTGATTTCTTCCTTCACGCGGGAAATTTTTTAATTTTTTATTTTGATTTCTTCCTTCGCGTGGCATTTTTCCCTTTTTTCCCTTTTTTGTCATTTGATTTCTTCCTTAACGCCAAATTGAGCGCCAAATTTTGGTCATTAATGTAATCAGTTTGGGGTGCCTAAGGTGGCGCCAAGTGTGCCTAATTGAGTGCCTATCATTGTTGTAAAGGTACATTTTTCCTAGTCTAGCCTTGTGACTCAAAGTTTACATCCTCAATTCGATTACACTGACAAAACAATGCAAATATTTCTTGACATCACTAGCTAGCTACACTTGTATAAAATCATAAAACATTCTTTATTTTCTATCAAGTAGAGCGGTTTTTACCGTGGTCCCGCAAGGTGCTTCATCCTTCTCGGCGGTAGTGCGGTGAAATCTTCTGCGGCGGCATGCGAGTCTTCCTTTTGTTCCTAGCGGTGTTGCAGTGACTCCCGCAAGTATTCTACCATTGGCATGCGGTAGTGTGGTGACCATCGTTGTCCCACGGCTCCTTCATCAACTTGGTGTTGTAGAGCAGTTTTTACCGTGGTCCCACAAGTTGCTTCTTCCTTCTCGGCAAGCAGTGAAAGCTTCTATGGCAGCATTTTTATTCATAGAGGAGGCCATGGAGAGAGGACGTGGATGGCATAGAAATACTAAATCACTGAGATGAAAGTGGGTGGAAATAGATGAGACAACATTGATTAAGCACTAAATTTATTTTGATATTTTTTTGTGTGAGAAAAAATTACTAATGACCTTTTCATAAATGTTATGTGAGTAAGATTTCTGGATAAACTGTGTGCAAATTTTTACATAACTATCATGGACTGTGAAAATCGAATGTTATTAATTTTCATAAATGTGTTTGATAGCATATCATGCCATTGGCAATTAGGGGCTATTCCTGTCTTACAGTTGACTTAAGGAATACCATAAGTTGATTGTTAGCATTTACAAGGTATGTGGTTATATGAAATGCTCATGTGTGAGAGACATAGAGATATTATATTGCATTTTAATTTATGACTAAAGGTTCATACTAATTTACTATTATTATATTAGGTGGGTGATCTCCAAGGAGACCATGAATCTCAAATGCCTAAAATTTGAAATGCTTCAGTAATATTATGTTGTACTTGGACAATTAAAAACCTATTTTATTCTCCTAGCAAGCTTTTTTATTTTCCATTATAATTCTAGACCAAACAACATTTGTAGGGATGGTCTTTTACACCAATCTTAATTTTTATGAAGTTCACGAACCTGTTGTCAAGCAGTAAATTCCTTTCATATACAGGAAATGTAAAGGCTTCGTTTAAGAAAATATAAGTAGTCTCATTCTAAGGGTAATCCACATGCAAAAAGTAAAAAGCACATAAAAAAATAATTGTATAGTAGAAAATCAAATTCAATCAGTTTTTTATAAGGAAAAATAGGTTTTGAAGGGGCCCTGAAACCCTTTACAACGACGCCAAGTTGCAAGAGAAATTAATCCACTAAGCCTAGCAGCCCAAAAAACCAAAAATCTGACATAAGATGGAACATTAGCAACCTGTCAGCAAACCCAAAATCAAAAAACATCAGCAAACCTATTGAACCAAAAGAGGAAGCACCAGCTACAGCAAATTATCTAAAACATTAGCCAAGGCCATGTTCTCCTTGATGACCTCCTCATGGATACTGATAACATCCTTCAGCTCCTCAACAGCAACAGTAGCCCTCTTTTTCATCTTGCTCCTCATCCTAAGGCATGGACCCACCTGCATGTCCTTCTCCAACATAGGAGTAGAAGCTTTTTCTTTCTCCACCAGGTAAGAGCCACTAATCTCTTCAATCCTTTCCTCCATATTACCCAAGTCAAGCGGTTTTCCAGTCCAATTCAGCACTTTCTCATTCAGAACAGAAAGACCCATAGCAGTGGTCTTTAAAGAGTTATTGCTAATATTGACCACATTTTTCAAGTCCTCTGACATCTTTCCCATTTTATCCTCTAGACTTGCCACTCTATCCTCTAACATTTTATTAACAATAACTTCCAAAGAGGAAATTATTTCCTCATGAGAAACCCCCAAATGATCAGCATCGGCCAGTAGCTTATCAAGCTTAATATGCATTGATTTCGCTTTGCCTTGTATTTCCCACTCCTTTCGGTTACCTCTTAGCATAGCAACACAAACATCCTGCCAATTTTTCATCTGAAGATTGAGCTCCTTAACCTCAGAAAATAACCACTTAACCAAGGAAAGCAGGTTTCTCATCCCATCTTTGGCCATTCTACAAAACATATTCATGTCAATTTCATCCCAGTTAACCGAAGGCTTAACCTTCTACTCCAAGTCAACAAGGGCATCAGAACAATCCCTATTTTTTTCATCCTCTTCTTCGGCTGGGGAATCCTTGACATCCACAACATCCACCTTTATCCTCTCCTTATCTGGCAGATTCTCCAAATCAGCTAACACCTCCAGACGTTCCTTCTTCACTTCCTTCTCCACAGCAGAAAAATCCTGAGAACAATTAACCGCATCAATCCCCTGCATATCCACAGGGCCAGTCTCATTAGGCTTCACCTCCATCTTAGATTTGTGCATATCAGCAAGGTCACTCAATTGACCACCCAAATTAACTGGCACCTTAAGCCCTTGCACTGGGGAGCTCTCTAGCAGACCACCCTTACCAAGAACAAGGTTCCCCAACGAAGCATTCTGAACACAATCAAAATTTGAAGGATCCACATCACCCACAGGATGACAACCCTTCAAACCCTCTTTTCTAGAAGACAGCACGGGATTCACATTCGAACCAGGGGCAACCACCTCAATTTTCCTTTTGGCTGAAGCTTTAACTTTCTTCATTCCTTAGTTTTCCCCTTTAAAGATTTTCTAACAAAATTAGCCATAGTCTCCCACAACTCCACATCAGTCTCATAGCCCTTGCCCCATTCTTCTGATTCCTCATCCCTTTCCTCAAAGCCTCCTTCATCAACAAACATATCCTCATATTTTGACTCTTCCTCCTCTAAACTACTGACCCATTCACTAGCAAAGTCCCCTGTTTCATACCCATCATTTTTAACTTCCTTATTACCAGGAGTTTTAGGGGAGATTGAGGTCAACTTTAGCTTGATATGAGAAAAAATCAAACACATAAGCCCTTGATGAAGAACCTCCTTCTTAGGGTTCTTTCTATGGTCTTCAATACTCTTCTCCATAGAATGTAACAAGTAAAAAGGAAACGAGACCGAAACATTATGCCTAAAATGATTTAAGAGCATAAAATGGTGAGTGTAAACCATAGAGAATCTACCTTCAAGGGTGAAGTAGTGCATAATGTCCAACACGAGGTCCCTCCAAAGCAACTTCAGGGACTTCCTAGCATAACCTCCACTTCCAATTTCTTTAACCTTCTTCCTCTCGTCATGTTTAAATAAATTTGCAAAAGCCTTCTTAGCCACTCCCCTGTCTATGAAAAAATTTCTCCCATCAACTAAAAGATAGTGACCTCCACAATAAAATCCTCTTCAATTTGAAACTCAACATCCTGGTAATGCAAAGACCTCCCATTCCATCCTTTCACAAAGAAATCTATTGCATCAAGGTCTGAGCCTTGAATTCTCTACATAAATTGAGTAACCCCCCCCCCCAATTCCAAGTGCTCCACACAATAGCATTTTTCTGAAACTCTTCACAGGAACTCGGCTCAATTCTACAATGGTCACCACCCATAGTGACAGGAAACAAACGAAAACCCAAGAACACCTAGAAGAAATAAAAAAGTAAAATGAACCAAGCGCTACTCAAAACAATACAACAAACACCCACAATACGTGTGGGCTTATCATTCCAAGTAACCCTGCCAAAACTGCCAATTCATCCTTCTACGAAAAACCAAGGAAAGAATAATGAAACTAAAAGAGCAAAGGGTCGACGTGCAAAACCCAACTTAAAATCATAATGAAAAACCTTTCCTCGAGAACATCTCACCTAGAAACAATCCAGCTAGTCATCATTAGAAATACACTTCAAATTAAGAGGTAGTGATTCAAAAGAATCCCACTCAGATCTCTCAGCCACTCCCACGTTGGCAACCCCATCAGCCATCATGTTCGCTTCATGAAAAACATGTGTGATTTTGATCTCCTCAAAAGAGTCAATAATAGATATTGAGTCATTAATAAAATTGGCAATTGACCATGAAGGAGGACATTTCATCATGAGACAATTAATCACATTAAGAGAGTCCCCCACTAGCCATAGTTTAGAAACACCTTTTTTCTTAGCCAAAACTAATCCATGATAAGTTGTTGCAACCTCTGCATAAAAGAACAATTGTATAGTAGAAAATCAAATTCAATTAGTTATGTCTTATTTCTCTTGCACACTTATCTCTAAAATACATAGGATATTCACCATACATTTCCCTTGACAAAGCAAACATGTGCTTTCATTTATTTTTACTGTATATCTCAGAAGTAAAATTGTTGTTACATAATGATGCACTGTGAAAATAATATATACAAAAAATGCAAAGAAAATGTTTGAAATTTAACATGCAACCTACGATGTTGTGTAGAAAGGAATCAAGATTAATTGGGACAAGAAATAAAAATAAAATTTTGATGATTGTACTTAAAAGTGAACAGGATATGAAAAGTGTGGACAATGATGGTGCTGAAATTGAAAACCATGATTCTAATGACATTATTGTTTTATGTCATTAGAGATAAGCACATACAATTTTATATACATAGAAAATGAAGATTTGAAACTAGTAAACTAAAAATGTAAACACTGTAAGATTTTTCCTTAAACAATAATTCACATACTCACTTACAAAAAAGGGTGAAGCATTTTTTATTCAAACTCTATTTTCTTTAATAGACATAACAGTAAAAGAATATTTACAAGTACAAGAATATATACACAGTTTCATAGAAAATAAGGAATGTTAACATAGAATATATCTTTAGAATGTAGGAACTTCCTCTGTCAGATATTTGGAAATTCCTACACACAAGTTTTTTCTTTAGAGCGAAAACACCCAGAAGTGTTTCACACCGGCTCAAGGTACAATCATAAATTAATGCATGTTGTTGATTATTTTAGATGGAGATTGGAGAAAATGCAGAGCCTGAGCGTTCAACTAGAAAAAGAAGAAGATATGTACGTGGACATGGACCTAAAATTGTTAAAGAAACAATTCAAACGAGTGATTGTACAAAGACAAGCAGATTTATGATTTTATCTTTAGAATGTACAAACTTTCTCTATCAGATATTAAAGATGTCAGGTTGGATCAGAAACTGGATAAGCAGATTTATGATTTTATCTTTAGAATGTAGGAACTTCCTCTATTAGATATTTGGAAATTCCTACACTCAGATTCTGCTTCCGAGCGAAAACACCCAAAAGTGTCTCAGACCAGCTCAAGGTACAATCCAACCTGGTTATGACACCAATAGCAATCCAATTTTTCCTGAACCGTCCATACCCGAACATTGGATCACTATCTATTCTTCCTGCACATAAAAATGCCACATATTAACCCCTTCTAAATAAAACTCAAAATACCATGAAACAATGAGTCCCCTATATTAGTAAGTAGGCAGTCTAAGGGCATAGTTTGATTTTATATAAGGATCTTCATGAAAGGAATCTTCAAGTGACAGTGAGTGAGTTGTTTGAGATTGCAGCTGATGGTGCAATATCCAGTCTTAAAGGCAGTTAGCAAAGCAAAATGTGCAAGAAAATCAAATTGTACACAATAAACAATTCACAATGTTATCTTGCATAATGCCTTAAGTTTGAAGACAAAAATCTCATTGTATCTTGATGAAAGTAGTGACCTTAATGGTCAATCACTGGCAACCATGATTTTAAAACATGTTATTGTGCTTATGGAGGTAGAATTTTAAGCAAAGTGGTGAGTGGTGGTTTGGAACAATGGCAGGTATGAAGGAGTTGCTTTATATGCATACTATGTAGTCTAGCTTAAGACAACATTCTTAGAAGAGATTGAAGGTGGATTATGGAACTCAAGGGTTACCATGATAAAGATTAAAGCAAAGACTTAGATCTATTTAAAAGCCACTATCATGAAGATATTAAAGATATCAAATGCAAAACCCTAGCAACTAGATTAATGAGCACAGTGCGAAAGAGGACAATGTGCTAGGGCAGATTTAGGAGATCTCCACATTATCTAAACACAAGAAAATACATCATTTATTTATTTTTTAAATGAAAACAAATTATTCTAAACCCTATATAGGACACATTGATACTTCAAAAGCATCTGATTTATTTTTTTAAATTAAAAGAAGTCATTCTAAACCCTATATAGGATACATTGATACTTCAAAAGCATCTGAAGGAATTTGAGATTATGCAAACATATGTTAATTAAATACCTAGATTACAAATAGTAGTGCAAACATTGTAACCCTTGTTGATCAGAGCAGGAATGAGATAAATAGCAATGAATCCTATGCCTCCTATCACGCACATCTCCTTACCATTCTCTATCATTCTTTACTGAAACACTTCTCCATTTTGGCAGGCTACGCCTAAAAATAAGGTTTCAACAAAGGTTTTATTGTATTTTTATTAAAATGAAAACTCCATTCTGGTGGGCTATGCCTAAAAATAAGATTTCGACAAAAAATTTAGAGTATGTTTATTAGAGTTTTAGAGTATTTTGGTGGGCTATATTCAAATGAATTATTCAAATGGATTGTGACTAATGTGATTTGCTACATTTAGTGTTGTAAATTGTAATGATGCCATGATTACTATACTACCATCGTCTCTTATTATACCCACTACGGTATGGTGGTGTTCTACCCTTCCCTTATGTTGTTTACCACACTACCACCTTCCTCAAGGCTTCTTGTTGTAGGGTTGCGGTGTATACCACTCTACCGCATATGTTGCTCACCTTCCTAGTGGTATAGCAGTGTATGCTTTTGATCATTACTTGAAGAGTGCCGATGAGACAATCTTATTTGTCTTTCCGATATCTCAATGTCTCATCGACATTAGATCTTATGTTCCTCTGATATTGGTTGTCAATGTTGATGAGACAAGTTAATATCTCTTGCCAATATGCCACTGTCTCATCGATATTTTCCTTCGACGGTATTTCTTTATATATTAGTGTAACTCTGCCATGTTAGGGAGACTCGTGATTATCGCTACAATATGGCAGTGTTTTTCACTTCCCTTATGTTTTTTGCTACACTACTGCCTTGCTCAAGGCTTCTTGTTGCGGGGTTGTGGTGTATACCGCTCTACCGCATATGTTGCTCACCTTCCCGGTGGTATAGCGGTGTATGCTTTTGATCATTACTTGAGGAGTGTTGATAAGACAATCTTATTTGTCTTACCGATATCTCAATGTCTCATCGACATTACTTTGTTATATCCAAGAGTTGTGTTTCACCGAGCACTTGTAGATATACCTTGTTGATGTAATGTAAGTGATTCTCTCCTTGATATGCCTATATCTTGTTGACATTTCATTGTTTTACATCATCGATGAGACATATAAATAAGTCTCTTCGACATAGGGGTGTCTAAACCAGCACCAAACCTGAAGCTAAACTTCAAGCTAAAGTCAGAGCTAAAAGTGGCGCTAAACTCGAAGCTAAACTTAGAGCCAAATGTGGTGCTAATGGTGGCACCACACTTGAAACCAATAGTGGCGCTAAAGGCGATGCTAATGTTGGCACAAAGTAGCGCCAAAATTAGCACCAACTTGTCCTGGTCAGCACAAATAAATGCCTAAAATAGTGCCATCCCGATAAATAGCACCAACATTTTCAAAAAATTGGTAAAAAATACATTAAAACAATGGGTGGAAGCAAAAAATGGAGCAAATCATAGGGATTTTTTGTAGTGCACCAAGGAGGTTAAAAGGAATGGGTGATTATTTTTTTAATTGGGTGGAAATAAAAAGTGTTGGAAAGAAAGTAAAATTAAAGTATTGTCAAATATTTATTTTTTCACCAAGAGGGAGAATATTTTTCACCAAAGGAGTTATGAGCCGGCAATGGTGGGTGAAAAGGTGAATGTGAATTTTTCTAGCAAAAGGATTAAGGATTAATGAAGACTCCAAAAATTTTGTGAAATAATGGTTATTATTCACAAGATGAAGATTAAAATATTTAACTTACCAAAGGCAATTAATTAAATATTTTTGCCAAAGAAGAAGAATATTGAAGAGATGCAGCAAACAGATTGAGGGGTCATAGCCCTACAATAATGTATATATTCCAAATGAAATCAAAGGATAATATCATTAGAATTAGGAGTTAGGTAGTAGGATAGGTTGATCAGTTGTTGAAACAAGACATTGTGCTATGTATTGCAAAATATTTTGAAGTAATATAATGGACAGAAAAATTTAATTTGGTAATCCAATTATGGTGTTAGTTGTTTGTTGAAATAATTGAAAATATTATGTAGTTGTCTCCAAGGTTGACATTTACTTATTATTTAAATTGATGTATTAAGGATATTTTCAATTTATCAAAGAACATTTGCTACTCTTGTGTGGTTCAATTAACTGGCTCCTTCAAGGAAGGATTAAATTATTTTAATTAATCATAGTAATCAAAATATACTCATAGTTTGGATATCATGATGTACTTTTAATACCTTTACTGTTGTTGTTCATGGTTGTTTAACTTTTCTGAAACCTTTATTGGGGGATATCCTGTAGCAATACACTTTCATGTTCCTGCAACCTATCATGTTGACTTATCTATATTTCTTACCCCGTTTGACTCCCTAAATGACTGGTATAACGCATGTAGTTTTTGAATGATGAAATAGATTTAAATATGTGATTAATGAATGGATATTGTGTATGTGCCATGCACCTTTTCTTTCGTATCTGTTACCTTGTGTTTCGTAGGTTGTTGAAGAAAGTATGATCGAGTCAAGCACAGCCGATCTCGGCCTTGTAGTAAAGTCCATTTCCTACACGACTTCGAGGAAGCTCTAGTGAAGACTCTTTGACTGAAACTGTTGGGAAGGATTTTAAATATCGGTTAATCTGGAAAGAGTAGAGTGCTAGATTCTCTCTGGATCGAGTTAAACGGATAAACTCATTTATGAAGTTTGTTCCTCAATTTCGGGATACATTTTACATCCACGTCTTTCTCTGTTAGGGTTAGTTAGTTGTTTTTCTGATTTAAATAAGTGCTCCTCCTGCACGGGTGAACAAGTAAGAGAGAAGCATAGTGAGATAGAAAGATATCATGTAAGAGTCAGTATGATAATAAAAAGCAACATCTGTATGACAAGAGACAGAGTTTGTTGTTAGTTTTCATATGGATAGAATAATGTATACCATTCTGAGTTTATGAATAAAGTTTGATGAAATTCTGAGTTCAGTACTTGCATAATTAGTTGATGCTTGCTAAGGGGGCCCACTTAGTAAGTATCTGTAGTTAGTTAGTTAGTTGTTCCTTTTCTATTGATCATCAGTTAGATTTCATCTTTGAAGTTTCTGTGCAAACTCAGTCTTATATTGTTCCTGCAGCATCGGGAATCCATCCCTGTGTTTGTTCCTGCAACATAAGGTCAGTTTATAGTTTGTCTCTCAATTATAGCTATTATAATTTCTGCTTTGGTTATATTATGGTTGTGTTAAGAGAGCTTTGCATTACCTTCCTGTAGTGTAGGTAGAATTCTTTCCAAGTATTTATTTCTATTAAGTTGTGACTGAAACTAGTTCTTAGTGCATATATTGTGCTGCTCCATTTCAAGTATATGTTCCCTGGTTTGACAAGTAAATGAACGACCATGAAAAGATATTAGTCACCTGCTGGAATGTCTAATTCCCAAGATAGGTTTTTCCATGATTTTCATATCCTTTTGTGGGCACGACCATTTTTGGCGTCGTTGCCGAGGATGGTGTCAAGCTAAGAACCTCTCAGAAGTCATTTTTAGCATCAGTTTAGTTGTTAGTCAAGAATTTTCAAAATCCTTCAAATCATATTCATTCTATTGCATGCATAGAAGAAGAGACGCGTTGGGAAGGTTTCTCCTTGAAAACCTATTTTTCGAACTGCCATTTGACCCAGCTGATGAAGAACCTAAGGAAAATCTATTTGCTCTGATACTATAGCAAGCAAATATGGCAAATAATCCACCTAATCCACCTCCTGCTTTTGAGTTTCCCATTGTTACCCAGTGAGATACTAATAACCTTAAAAATATTCCTTCTTTATTACTTCCCAAGTTTTATGGCCTAGTTACGGAGGACCCATAAACTTTCCTATTTGAGTTTGATATCCTCTGTCGTAGTTATGACTACACTTTAGATGCTCACAAGCTGAAGTTGTTTCCTTCCACCTTGAAGGAAGGAGCCCTTAGATGGTTCATGAGTTTGGGAAGAGGTGTTGTTGATAGTTAGATAGCCATGCAAACAAAATTCCTTGAGAAATATAAGAAATATTGTAAGAGTGGTAATAAGGGAGACGATATATTCAGAATTCAACAAAAGGAGGATGAAAGCCTGGAAGACTACATCTCAAGATTCTTGTTTTCCCTGAAAAAGAATTCAAACCATACTCTCAACGAAGAATCTCATAAACTTCTTTTTCTAAGGGGAACCAGTGATACCTGTATAGACGCCCTGGACCTGATGGGAGGAGGTGATATAACCTAACTGCCTTGGGATGATATCAAGAAAATGTCTTGATTACTCCCAAGCAAATGTGAAGAAGGGTAGAGGTCATCAAGCCACAGTGGGGAAGTCCTCTACTAATGGAGTTTCCCGGATGGAGATCACAAATTTGTTGTCAAATTTCAAATAGGATATTATAAACAACATGGCTACACAGTTGGACACTATGCAAGCTTGGAAGAAACATGAGGAAGCTGAAGCAATCATGGCTGAGTTCTATCAACATTGTAGACAGAAGAAACGTGACTGCAGATGTAAGATGGTGGCCAACATGGAGGCTAAACAGTTGCCTACTGGTTTTAAGATGATAGAAGGTGATGATGACCAAGTCTTCTTTGTTGCACAAAGGAGGCCATGGGCCCCAAGACAAGGTATGCCTCAAGATCCTTTGCAAAATTTTGGTTCATATAATAGTCAATGGCAAAACCAGTACCCTCCAAACTATGGGCCATACTCCCAACCTCAGTGGAATAACCCTTGGCCAAATGCCCAGCAAAACCATTGGGAATCCTCACAAGGGAATTGGCAATCACCACAGCAAAATCAGTGGCATCCTCCACAAGGGAATTGGCAGCAGCCCAACCAATGGAGAGGAGGCCAGCAATGGTCAAATCCACCCACTGGTTTCCTGCAGCAACCCCAGCAGTAATCCATTATACCACCTCTTGCAGCTAATCAAGGTCAGAATCCAAAATTAACCCAACTACCTGCTCAGGCAGCACCTAATCCAAATAACCAGCAACTGCAGCAGCAGCAAGTCTATTTTGTTGATTCTAATCATCAGCCTGCCTATGCTCTTAACCTAAATAATATTAATTTACGTTTAGGAACCATGCTGCCCACACCATCTCCTCCCATAATCTCAGAATTACCATCTAGGGAGACTGACCAAGAAGAAGATATCAATGACCAAGCCCAACCAAATCAGCTAGTTCAGATTCCATCATTACCTAAGCCATCTGATAAAGTGTCCCCTCCTTTCCCACAAAGGTTGGAAGGTGAAAATGTGAAAAAACAAGAGGAACCTACCTTTGACATCCTTGACCAGCTAAAGCATATATGTGTGAAAATTCCCTTATTCCAAGCAATCAAAGAAGTACCTATCTATGGCAAGGCCATCAAGGAGACATGTTTGAAGAAATCAGGGAGGAAAAAGAAAGACCCTCAAACTGTCCATGTAATAGGCCATTCTTTGACTTAATGTTAGGGAAGCTTAGCATCCCAAAATATTTAGATCCAGGAAGTCCTGTTGTGGAGATAAATGTTAATGGGTTGCAAGTTAAGAATGCTTTAGTAGATCTTAGTGCAGCTATCAATGTCATGACAAAGGACCTGGTTGTAAAACTTAATATTTCAGACCTAAGGACTACACCTACAATATTACAACTTGTTGATAGCTCAACTGTCAAATCTGATGGAGTAGTTGAAAACCTGGTAATCACCTTGGATTCCTGGGAGTACCCCGATGATTTTATGGTCTTATCTCCAAAGGCATCATTGGGGGATACCCTATCATACTAGGAAGGCTTTGGTTGGCTACTGTTGATGCTTGCATTGGTTGTAGGTCAGGTGACATGACAATATTTGATGGATATAGCACAAAGAAGCTTACCCTCTATTCTCCAGCCCTGCCCCAACTTGAGTCTGGAGATGTTGTTTGGCCAGATTTGGGAGAAGAGGAGGAAGTGAACTTCGTGGCCAATTTAATGATGATTACCAAAGAGTCTTTCATTGCACAACAAGAAGAAGAAGATATACTATCTAATATCCTGCTGAATAACTATGGTACTGAATACTTTCATTGTGAAAAAAATCCTTGTTCCTTGCAGACTATTCTTCTTCCGTCTACATCAGCTCATTATCCTACAGCAACTAATTGCTTGCACACCTTACTACCCCATGAGGTAGACATGTCATTTATGTCTGAAGTATCTATGATAGACTTAACCTCCCAAGTTGAGGTAGCTGCAGGAAAAACCTTGAGCATTAATAAAAACCTCACCAGTGAGAAACAAGAATCTATGATCAAAATGCTTACCAGTCATAAGTCAGCTTTAACTTGGGAATATGGTGACATGACGAGTTTAGACCCAAAACTCTGTACATATCGCATATACATTAACAGTGAGTTCATACCTGTCAAGCAGCCTCACAGAAGAATCAATCCAGCTTTGAGAGAAATTGTTAAAGAAGAATTGCAAAAAATGTTAACAGCTGGCTTTATCTACCCAATCTCCGATAGTCAATGGGCTTCCCCATTGGTCATTGTTCCTAAGAAAGGAGGAAAATGGAGGGTATGTGTAGATTACAGAGAGCTCAACTTGGAAACAAAGAAAGATTATTTTCCTCTTCCATTCATTGATCAAGTTTTGGATAATTTAACTAGAAAAAAGTACTTCTCATTCTTAGATGGCTTCAGTGGGTACAATCAAATCAAGATTGCTCCTGAGGATCAAGAAAAGACTATTTTTACATGCCCTTGGGGAACGTTTGCCTACTTAGTTTTTCCTTTTGGTCTCTGTAATGCTCCTGCAACTTTCCAGAGGGCAGTTATAAGTATCTTCTCAGACATCTCATATGATTGCATGGAAATATACATGGATAACTTTACTGTTTCTGGTACAACATTTGAGGAAGCTCAGGCCAACTTGGAGAAAGTACTACAGAGATGTGAAGATCATAACCTATCGCTGAATAGTCAAAAGTGCTTCATGATGATGTAGGAGGGAATAGTGCTCAGTCATTATATTTTTGCTGCAGGAATTCAGGTCGATCTTGCTAAGATTGAGGTCATCTCTAAGCTACCCTCTCCTGCTAAGAAGAAAGAGGTACGGAGCTTTCTAGGCTATGTTGGATACTATAGAAGATTCATCAAGGACTTCAGCCAAATAGCAGGCCCCTTATACAGTCTGCTAAAGAAAGATGCAGATTTTTCTTGGACAGAAGAATGTGAAAAAGCATTTCTTGACTTGAAAGTCGTCCTTACAAAGGCACCTGTTCCGAAAGGACCTGATTGGTCACTTCCATTTCATATTCATATTGATGCATCGGATTATGCAATTGGAGCAGTGTTAGGGCAGAAGGATGGTTCGACAGAACATGCACTCTACTACATAAGTAAAAATCTGCAAGGGGTTGAATTCAACTACACTGTTACAGAAAAAGAAATGTTGGCAATCATCTATGCCCTCAATAAATTTAGGCATTACATCACTGGTTATCAGATATTTGTCCACACTGATCATGCAGCAATCCGGTATCTCATGAACAAAAGCTCAATATCTGGGAGACTAGCAAGATGGTTATTGCTGATGCAGGAATTTGACATTACAATAGTGGACAAGCCAGGTAAAGCCAATGTGGTTGCTGATTTCCTTTCTAGAATTCAAAAGCAAGATGACTCTGCACTTATTAAAGATTCCTTTCCTGATGAGCACCTGTTTGCAATCAAGGTTATTCACCCATGGTATGCTGATATAGCAAATTATCTGGCCACAGGAAGAACTCCTCACTTCTCCCCTAAGGAAAAGAGATTATTGGTAGAGAAAAGCTTTAACTTTTCTTGGATTGCAGATTGCATGTTTTACACAGGGCTAGATCAAGTTATGAGGAGATGTGTACAAGAGGAGGACACTCCTGACATACTACATGCAAGTCATGATGAGCCGTGTGGTGAGACATTTCTTTGCCAAAAGAATAGCAATAAAAATTTTAAATATTAGTTATTATTGGCCAACCTTGCATAGTGATGCAGCCAAATATACAAGGAGATGTGACAGATGCCAAAGGATGGGAAGACCAACTCGATCTAATGAGATGCCTCTATTTCCACAAGTTGTAGTTGCACCCTTCGACAAATAGGGACTGGATTTTGTAGGATCAATTGATCCACCTTCTAATGGTAAGTCCTACATCCTTGTATCCATAGATTATGTCACAAAATGGGTAGAGGATAAACCTATGAAACATGCTAGGGATAATAAAGTGGCCGAATTCCTCTATGAGAAAATATTTACTAGGTTTGGTGTTCCTAGGGAGATAGTGACAAATCAAGGAGCACAATTTACTTCTACACTTATCACAACTTTAGTCAATGAATACAATATACGGCACAGAAAATCAACTCTTTATCACCCCCAGGCCAATGGCCAGGTTGAGGTCACCAATAGGGACATAGAAGCCATTTTGACTAAAACTGTGGATTTGCATAGGAAGGATTGGGCCACAAGGTTACCAGAACCTATATGGGCCTACCGTACTACCTGGAAGACTGCTACAGGATATACACATTTTGAAATGGTGTATGGTAAAACAATTGTGATGCTAATAGAATTTGAACATAAGACTCTTAGAATAGCACTGGAGATGGACATGGACTTAACAAATGCACAAAAGGACAAAATTATGCAGCTCAATGCTCTGGATGAACTTCGAAAGAATACCCTGTAGCACACTAAGATGATACAGAATCAGTGAATAAGGTGGCATGATAAATACATTAAGGAAAAGAAATTCAAAATAGGAGATTGGGCTCTGCTTTATGACTCCTAATATAAGGACAATCCAGGAAAACTACAGACTAGATGGTTGGGCCCGTATGAAATTGAGAATGTATTTGCTAATGGTTCAGTTCAACTTGTTACAATTGATCATGTTAGATTCAAGCTGTTAGTTAATGGACATCGCCTCCAGTTGTACCATAAACCAATCTCAAAAGAAGAATTCATGCAGCAATTCATTCAGGATCCTGCCGCTAATCTTCCTGTAGCCAAAGGCTTTAGCCTTTCTCCTGCAGCTTCACCGTAATTTTGAAATGCATGCTCATAATAAAGGTTTCCTTTTTAAGGAAACCCCTTTTTCTTCATTTCCACTTGTCGCCACATCTCACTTCTTTATCTTCCACCCCACCCATCCCATCCATCCATTCCATCCATTCATCTCGTCCGCCCACATCACCCATCCACTTCATTCATCTGCACCATAATTATAATATCATTCCCAACTATCACCTCATGCCGAAGCCATCATCTTTCTCAACATGTACAAGCATTTATTGAAAGGTATGCCATATCTTTTGTTATCGTATATTTGATTTATTTCATTTTATTCATTTACTACTATGTCTGTATCAGTCATTATTACCTGATTTATGCCTATTCTTTAGTACATGTGAGGACACATGTCATACTCTAAGTAGGGGGCGAGATAATCCACTTTTTAAACCTGTTTTTTCGCCGCTGTCACAATTGCTTAGTTAATCTTTCTTTATTTTTATTTTTATTTTGGTACTTTCCAAATATGATCACATATCTTTTTCATTGCATGTTTTTCATTGTAAATCACAATTAAAAACTGCTTGTTTAAAAAATTCATTTTTGGAAGAGAAGAAAAAAGTGACGGCAGAACTGAAAAGAACCAGAACAGAAAGGGAAGAAAGGGAAATTTTTGGATTTTCAGAAAAGAGTTGAGTTCAGCTAAGGAAAAACTGTGAACATGGGTGGTCAGCTGGTAAGACATGAGCCTGTAGCTCATGAGTTATTAATGCAAAATCCTCAAACAGCCCAAGCATTTAGCCTTTGTGGTTGGATGAATTACTTTTTGAGTTTAAATGCTTTTATTGAGGAGGTTGTAGGCAAATTTATGAGAACCCTTTCTGAAGGGGAGGCTACAGTCTGGGGTCTAACAGTTGTTGTAACTGAAGAAAGAATTGTTGAAGTAATCAGGCTTCCAGCCATTGGAGAAAAATTTTCTTCGGATGTTGTCTCTACAAGGGCCGAATTTATAGTACATACTGATGAACCTTTGGAAGTCTCCAAGTAGGGATGCAAGTGAGTGTCGTTGCCTCCTCCATATCCAGAATATGCTGCTTTCATAATCAATTATTTAACATGTGAAGGACGTTTCTCTTACCTACATTCTTACAATTTCAAATTGTTAAGTCATATGATGCATGGGTTAGCTGTAAATGTTCCAAACTTTTTGTTAAAATTTCTGGAACAATGTGCCCACAGAACCCAATAGGGAAAAGATAATTCTATTGTTCACCATGGTCTCATAAAATTGTTGATTGAACGCTCTTTAAGACATGTATCACCTCTTTCCTGGCAACAATTTGTTTCCCAAAAGAGCTTGCAAATTCCAGAACCCCCTAAGGCACTTACCCCACGGCCTCGGAAAAAGAAAGAGGAAATGGCATCTACCAGTAGAAAAATAGGGCAAGGGTCATCCGCTCCTATAGCACCTGGTCCTGCAGCTCTCACACTAGAGTCCTCTGCCCGGGTGCAAACTAGGGTTGCCAGTAGGAGAGAGAGGCAAAACAAAGGCAGGAGAGTCATCTGCGGCGGAACAAACCCCAGAATTTGACCCTTGTTCTCAGAAAAGGAAACGTTCTTCTCCTGCAGTAATGTCTCCTACAGCAACACCTGTTGTCGTCACCAGTTCACCATCATCCTCTGATAAGGCAAAACCCTCTCGGCAATTCTGAAAGAGGAAAGCCATGAGAACACCTCCGACATCTACACCTTTGCCAAGAAGAGTTTCCACAAGAAAACAATGTAAAGTATCCCCTGCTTCACCTCAACCTGAGGTTATTATAATTTTAGAAGAATCTGTAGAGTTTGAATATGAAGTTTCTCAGAACGTGTCTAAGAGTGTTGCACAAAATTCATTTGATATTCCTGAAGAAGAACAAATTGAGACAAGGGAAGTTGAGGATAATGAAAGGGGGGCACCAAGTCTCGACGACTTGGCTGTTGCGGCTATGCAGATTTTGGAAGAAGCACAATCTTCTCCACTGCAGCAATAGGAATTCATCCTGCAGCAAGAGGAGGAACAGACTAAACAATTGGAAGTAGCCAATGAAGCCTCATTTTCCCCTGCAACTTGTCAAGCCATTGTTGTTTATAAAAAGACATTTTTAATTGAATTTATGGAATATGTCAAAGCTACATGGAGACCGGTTACATTGCAAACCCTGACTTTCTGCCACCTAGCCCAGATTGAAATGCAACAAAGTCTATGGGAGGAAGAAAAGAAGAAACTAAAAAGGGAAGTTGAAAGGCAGAAAAAGGAAATTCAGGAGTTAAAGGAGAAAATGGATGAAATGTTGAAGGTAACTGGTCAGATTATGGAGTGTAGACCACCACCCAGAGTTTATGCTCTGTGCCTCAAGGAACAATTCTTATGGTTCCAACTAATGAGAATTTCCAGAAATCAAGATCCTATACTTCACACTACTAAAGAATTCTACGATGCATACCAGGCATCCCCTAATTGGCTAAGAAATTCTTTGTGTGAATTTTATTTACATGGCTTTTTAATTCCATTTGAAACAGAGTGGAATCCCCTTCTATATATTGGCAACATCTATTTGAGATCACTTATGTCTTGGGTGGAAAATGAAGCAAATTATGGCAGGCAATGGGAAACATATGAAGAAGTCGAAAGGAATGAGCCTATTCCATTGCGTCCTGAGAGTTCAGACCCCCATGCAATGTTGAAAACCAAGCTTACTTTGGCATATGGCTTTAATAATGATACAGCCAGGATGAAAATATTTGATCTCAGAAAACAGGTATATGATGAGTTCCAAGAATAGCCATACTCGTTTTGGAGACTGTCATACTCCAGAATTGAAAAGAGGTGGGAGAGATTAACTATTGGGTTAAGAATGTCTGAGCCTCATAGTCCCCTAAATTTTACGGCAGCTCTTAAACGATCAAGCAGATACATATAGTTGGGACTTCAAAAGAAGTTTGAATTATGGTTTCCCTTAACATTTAGACCTCCTATGCTATTATGGCCCCTTTATCCCTACCAAGCTACAAACATTAATGAAGATACAGAAGCTCATAGGTATGAAAGGTGGCAGACTTTTAGAGGTTTTTATTACAGATTTGGAACTCCATTTCAGGGTCATGCTTCAACCACTGATTTCAGAGAGACCACCAGAAAGTTTAATGCTGGAGGACCAGCATTGGGTTAAGTAGGGGGCAAATGATGAGCCCAAAATATGCTCATAGTTTGGATATCATGATGTACTTTTAATACCTTTACTGTTGTTGTTCATGGTTGTTTAACTTTTCTGAAACCTTTATTGGGGGATATTCTGTAGCAATACACTTTCATGTTCCTGCAGCCTATCATGTTGACTTATCTATATTTATTACCTCGTTTGACTCCCTAAATGACTGGTATAACGCATGTAGTTTTTGAATGATGAAATAGATTTAAATATGTGATTAATGAATAGATATTGTGTATGTGTCATGCGCCTTTTCTTTCATATTTGTTACCTTGTGTTTCGCAGGTTGTTGAAGAAAGTATGATCGAGTCAAGCACAGCCAATCTCAGCCTTGCAGTAAAGTCCATTTCCTGCACGACTTCGAGGAAGCTCTGGCGAATACTCTTTGACCGAAACTATTGGGAAGGATTTTAAATATTGGTTAATCTGGAAAGAGTGGAGTGCTAGATTCTCTCTGGATCGGGTTAAACGGATAAACTCATTTATGAAGTTTGTTCCTCGATTTCAGGATACATTTTACATCCACATCTTTCTCTGTTAGGGTTAGTTAGTTAGTTGTTTTCCTGATTTAAATAAGTGTTCCTCCTGCGCGGGTGAACAAGTGAGAGAGAAGCATATTGAGATAGAAAGATATCATGTAAGAGTCAGTATGATAATAAAAAGCAGCATCTGTATGACAAGAGATAGAGTTTGTTGTTAGTTTTCATATGGATAGAACAATGTATACCATTCTAAGTTTATGAATAAAGTTTGATGAAATTCTGAGTTCAGTACTTGCGTAATTAGTTGATGCTTACTAAGGGGGCCCACTTAGTAAGTATTTGTAGTTAGTTAGTTAGTTGTTCCTTTTCTGTTGATCATCAGTTAGATTTCATCTTTGAAGTTTTTGTGCAAACTCGGTCTTATATTGTTCCTGCAGCATCGGGAATCCATCCGTGTGTTTGTTCCTGCAGCATAAGGCCAGTTTATAGTTTGTCTCTCAATTGTAGCTGTTATGATTTCAGCTTTGGTTAGATTATGGTTGAGTTAAGAGAACTTTGCATTACCTTCCTATAGCGTAGGTAGAATTATTTCCAAGTATTTATTTCCGTTAAGTTATGACTGAAACTAGTTCTTAGTGCATATATTGTGCTACTCCATTTCAAGTATACGTTCCCTGGTTTGACAAGTAAATGAATGACCATGAAAAGATATTAGTCATCTGCTGGAACGTCCAATTCCCAGGA
This sequence comes from Sequoia sempervirens, assembly GCA_007258455.2. Lineage (NCBI taxonomy): Eukaryota > Viridiplantae > Streptophyta > Pinopsida > Cupressales > Cupressaceae > Sequoia > Sequoia sempervirens. Next base: position 55,000 of record VDFB02118904.1, read on the forward strand.
TAGGTTTTGTCGTGATTTTCATATCCTTTTGTGGGCGTGACCAGTAATCTAGAAAATGTCATTTGGATCAATAAGAACTTGATAATTGCATGATTGCACATTTATGCCAGACATAAGCTTATAAAAGTGCCAAACAAATCAAATTTTATCCAGAAATAGGACACACATATCATTTACCTCTTGACTCCATTAGCCCAACAAAAGTAGGCACTGGTCATACCAATTCCATTTTAGAATTTTATAAAATCTTATTCAAACATTTACATCTCAAATTTCAGTAGTAGTTATTAAGCTTTCATCTATCCCACTCCCAATTGCCATTGTGGATAGATTGCTCAAGTAGGAAACATATAGTTTAAGCCTGCCTCATTTGCATAGGTGCACCCGCCTAGGTTTGGAAAAGCTTGAAGAGAAGAAGGTTCAAATATACCATTTGGCCTTGTTTGTTAGCCTAAAACGTATCAAGAGCTTGGCAAACTTTTGTGGTTTCAAACCAGCATTTTTGAGAACTAACAAAAGGTAGAGAAAAGTTATGGGATTAAGGACACATGATTTTGTGACCCAACATTTGGTATTGTTACCAAGATGGTAACATTATGGTCCCTATTTTATAAACTCCTACAACATATTCATTGAAGAAGTTGCTCTATATTGTTTCTATGTGATTCTATTTTGTGTTGAAGTTGCCATTTTGTCACTTATGCCTAGTAGATGGTGTTGGGGTAAGAAAATAGTTGTTGGATTAAAAAGAAGTAAAGACTTTGGTGGTAAGTTTGAACCTAGAAATATTTATTTTCTTGGAGACCAAGTGTGATTCATTAATTCTCTCTTTTATAAGAGGTTGTGACACCATTGTCCAAGAACAAAGATTATTATTTTTTATTATATAAGCTTATTGTTGATGTACCTTATTGTTGTTAATATTTCAAGAATACACTTCAATTCTACATCAGTTGGTTATTTAAACTACATATTATTTTCTTCTTCTCTTTGGAGGCATGATTTCTTTCATGGTAAATAAACATTTTTTTTTATACCTCATTTTTTCCATGCATGAAATATGATTAGTCATGGTTGATTATTATGGTTTCAATACCCTTTGGGTGTCACTTCAAATTATACCCCTAAGAATTATTTTAAACTAGTTGTTCATGACCAAATATGTAATGCTTCCTCATGCTATTCATATACCCCTAAATCATCTAAAAACCCATGCTCATATTTACATGTATCCATGTAAGAGAGCAAGAAAAAAATCAATGATCTTGCTAGAATAAAAAGAAAATGTGAAGAAAAAATTGGGCTATTGCAGTCCCAAGCTCACCATGTTGTTACAAAAAATTAGGTCTCTCCATCACTCACATATCCCCTCCCTTAAACTCAATTTACAAATAGCTATACCTTTTTGGGTTGATTATAAAATATAAACCATGAATCCCAAGATCTATAACTAAATTCCTTAATTTAATGGATTTGACATTCATGGAGAGGATGAGCATGTCATTTTTTTTATTTTATAGGTAAGTTTCAATTTGAAGATGAGGACATGTGGATGAGTTTTTTTTTAGGTTTTTATATGGAAAGGTATATGAATGGTATCATTTTTTTCTAGAATATACCTTTGCTTCTTGGAACGACCTTGTGGTTTTATTTGAAGATAAGTTTGTATTTAATGTTGACCCTATTATTTTTTCCAAGACTTAACTGTATCAAAAGACAAGATGGAGGGTCAAGCATGGACCTTGGTCATAATTTTGTTGTTTCTCTTGCACAATTTTTAAATGATTCTATACCTAAGGGTAAACCCACAAAAGTAGTTTACAATTCAAATGAGGAAGGAAAAATTGTAAAAAATGACCCCATGCCAAAAAAATTCATTATGGGGGTTCGAACGAACCAAAAAAGGGTTCGCTCGAACTAGGGTTTGAGCAAACCCATTTAATGCATGCATGGACAAAAAGAAAATGAAAACCCATTTTGGGAAGGGGGTTCGAATGAACCAAGGTTTGAATGAACCCTGGTTTGAATGAACCCTGGTTCACTCGAACCCCTGGGGGTTCGCTCAAACCCCCTGGTTCGAGCGAAACCCCCTTTTCCCTAATTTTTGACCTTGTTCACAAAAAAAATCAATTTTTTTGCACTTCAAAGTTTGGTTTGAACATGAAAATGGTAGATACTTCACAAACCCAACTGGAATCAGGTAGTCCTTAAAACGAGCTATCCAACGAATATAATTTTAATATGTTTTGGTTTTATTATGTATTTGTTTTTAGTTTTTATTAAACATAGGTTTTTCATCAAAAATCAAGCTCTTTGTTTTGCACATGTGGAAAATAGAAAATTATCAAAAAAATATTAAAAATATGAGTGCACCAGATATTAATTCCTTGATCCAACAAAAAATATTGAATTTTTGATGCATACAAAAAAGTTACGTATTATACGGTCGGCTTATGTCGAATTGTAATTGGTTTGACTTGAGAAACTTGATTAAAGAAAAAATATTCAATAAAAAACTATCTAACCAAGTGGAAGCATTAGATATCAGAGTTAAAAATCTAAATTGAAAGAATTAGAATTTTATCCTTCATGGAAAAAAGTTGTGTTATCGGCAAGTGTCACTTTTTAAAAATGTTGTTTCTAAAAAACTAGTTTTGAGGAGATGGAAAAAGTACAATCTAATTCCAAAAATTGAAAAAAATAATATTTAGAATCTGGACAAAATGTCACGAAACTCTAGTTTGCATCATCTTCAAATTCCTCATGGTTTAGCCACTATAGGTACCCGAAAGTGAAGATTTAGTTAAAAATAATCATTTCAGTGTCTAGTTTGGCCAAAAATTGTAAACCACTATTGTGAGATCACCCCTAGCACAATTTTTTGTATTAAAATGTTATTTGAAGCCTATGAGGCTAGTTTGAGTTTAGTGTGAGAAGATTTTAAAGTGACAAATATGCAACAGGTTTATAAATTCCTTGATTCTATGGAGAAGATTAGTGAATACATCGATAAATTTTTACCCTTGGATGCTTCTTTGACTGGTAATGAATATTTTTTTGTAAGTAGCAGTGAAATGGATGTAGCAAACAGAGTAAGTGCAACATCAGAAACTGATGATTATGTTTGCAAGTAGGTAAATGAAGGTGATGTGGGTACATCATATGATATTGATGTTGATGAAAATAGTTGTACAAGTGTTACCTTTGTTTATACTATGTATCATGTACTTTTAAATTTTGTCTTCCTTGGTCTTTAATTTCTTACTTTGTGCCCAAGTCTAAAGTATTTTCCTTCATTTTAGCCTTTTTTGTGAAATCCTCTAAGTTTCTAACCCCTTGTCATGTGCTCTTTAAGTTTTGAAACCTAAGTCGTTGGCACCTGGTGTCCTTAAACCTTGTCGTCAAGTTCATGTTTTTCCTAACCTCCCGATGGCCCAACTTGTTCTCCTTTCATAGCGTCAAGTGTGTTGGTCTATTGTGTAGTCAGAGAGTCATAGGTTTTCATCACTTCATAACTCTCGACTTCTAGTTATAAAGTTTCAATTTTTCGTGACAAGGTGATATTTTGTCCATCCTGTATGTTTCAAGGTGTCACCTATGCATTTAATGAGGAATATGGTACAACTTGGAGGTGTCTTATCAAGGATTTTTGCAAAGCATGCAAATCTTAGGGTTTGCTTTACCGAGGATTAAAATAAAGCGCCACATTAATTCAACACCAAATGCATGCCTTGTCATTTTACATGACTTAAGGTGGTGGGGATTTATTTGGTTAAGTCTTCAGTATTACCTCTGCCTTCTACAATTATTTCTTCAAGCATATGAGTGTTCCCTTAAGTACTGTGGGCTCATGCACTCTAGAATTGAAAATTGTTGGCTCGGCGTAAGGGACACAGAGCTGGCATCCTTTAAGTTGGAGGAATTATGGGTGTGTTTGGAAAGTAACAGAAGATCTGTTGTCGACACAAAATTGTTAGAAAGCGGATTAGCTCACGCCAGGAGTTTTCCAGAAGCCATGCTGAGCGTGGACCTAATAGGGGCATGCGCAAGAAGATATATTTCAAAAATGCAGGAAATCAAAGACATGGACGGGACTGCTGTTGCTAAAATTTCTCCTAGAGTTATTTCCCACACGCTAAAGATTCCTGAGAGAGCGCTTGTAAAGGACATGTTTGTTGTTGTGGCTAGTGATTTTTTCAAAGATAATGAGGATTGGTGCAAGAATTCTATAGCCAAGGGGTGGTTGAAGTCGGAGAAAAGAGGTAAGTCATAGTTACCTACCAAACCTAAGAGAATGCATTTCAAAGGGGAAATTGCATATGCCATTGCTTTGTTACATCGCATTGTTAGAAATGTGAAAATTGAGTCTTTTGAAGATTGGATGTGTCAGTTTGTTTTCGTTATCTATGATGATAATGTGTTCATTGATTGGGCTAAGATAATTTTCTTTCATTTGAATGAACAATTAGTCAATTTCCAGGAAACTGCTACTTTCCATCTATGTTCTTGCTTATTATACATTATAGCTAGTCAAAGATCCTTTTGGCCAGAATTAAAGCCACAGGTACCTCCAACTTTTGGAATGCCTGTATATAAGTGTTATCCGCAGTTTACGAAGCAAGTTGGAATGGGAGATTTTTGCCTTGTCAATGATGCATTCTTGATGGAAGCTGTGAGGAAATTGGATGGAAACCCTGAAATGTGTTTTTCTCCTGATTCAATGTCTTTTGTATCAAAGTTTGGAAGTTTCTATATTCAATTTGATAGGTTTTCCTACTTGAGGATAGGAGGTTTTGAGAAAGCCCCATTAAAATTGCCTAGATATCCTAAAGATTTATTGGTGTTCCTGGAGGTCTGTAGACAAATGGCCATAGTGAATATAAAGTACATGAATATGGGGAAGTAGGGATATGTTTTCCCATTGACAACTCCTTCCTTCACATGTAAAAATAATCAGATGGCTAAATGTGTTGAAGGAATCCTTAAAGAATATAACCTCTAGCATTTATTCATGAGGGCTAATTTTGATAGCAAGGGTTTCGTGAGACAGAATTTATATGGAGCGAGTTCATATTAGCATCAACCTTCTATTGAATACTTTTGGGAAGATTGTGTTGATGAAAATGAATTCTTGAAAAGGGATTATATGAGGTTAACCCTCGAGAAAATACAAGTTTTTGGTCTTTCTTTCTGGATTCCTGAAAATGCAACTAAAGATTCGGTGGTCATTGACCCCGAATATGAAAAATTGTCTAATAAATCTCATCCCAAGGTTGACTAGAGTAAAAATGAAGTTTTTAATATGAATATGTGAGCTGCTCCAGTGTTGAAAAGGACTCAGGACTAGTTAGAAGGAAAATGGCGACAGGTTGCAAGTTCTACTCAAGAACCAAAATCATCTCAGAGAAATGAACAGGGGTCCACTCAAATAGTTGTAGTGGGTACATCATCAGGGAGATTGGCCACTAGGGCTTCTAGTGCAAATTCGCAGTTTGGGGGTGATGGTGAGAAGCCTAAAGAGACAGCTAAATTGAAGTCATTGTACGAAAAAGACACCATATCTACCCCTACTCCTAAAAAGAAGACCAGACAAACAAAACCAGTGCTTGAAGATTTTGATGCCATTTTTAAGCAGATTGTTGAATACAATACCTTTCCTCCTTTGTCTAAAGTACCCTCTTCCCCGATGGAAAATATATCCATCACTCCTGATGAGTCTAAAGAAATTTCTCTAGGAAATAAAGATTTTGTTTTGGTAGAAGCCTCCCTAGTATGGCTGAAAAAGTCAGTAGAGAAAAAGAGAAAATATACTCCCACAACAACAGTTGGAGTAGATACGGTTGTGAAGTTGCTCCAGACTTCCTCAAGGCCAAAGAAAGCTTAGAAAATGTCGAGAATGATGACTATCACTACTTTTGGTAATCAAGTATTGGAAATTACAGATCTTATAAAGGATCTAAATGAGGATGAGATAACAATAGCTAACTATAAAGTCACACATGTTGATATGGGGCCCCAAACACTTGAAGGTGATGTGTATCACACTAATTATTCAGTCAATTCCTTGATTAAGTGGGTAAAGGAAGAAAGAAAGGAAAAGGTGAAATTGCAATCTCAGGTTCTTGATTTAAAAAACTGTATTTCTTCTATAAGCCCCCCTTCTATATCCAGTGGAGCCTCAAGTTCTCAGGTAGAAGTTATTGATGAGTCTACAATGCAATTAATCAAAAAGAATCTGAGCTATTCCAAAACTGTCAACGAATGGATTGATGAAATGTCTCAAGAGACTTTCCTCTTTATTAGTAAATTTGTGCTTTTCTACACTCAAATTGTTGATAAAAGGAAGGAATTGATGGTAGAGCTACAATAGGTCAGGAAAGATCATACCAGCCTCTACGTACTCTTACAAGAAATAAAAGAGTTGATTTCCATGGATCGAATGAAATTGATCAATGAACAAATTGTGAATGATCCAAAGGAGTTAGATCCTTCTTGGTATGTCTCATTAGAGTGGAAATTAAGCATTTATGAAAAATTGGTAAAGGAGATTTCTGAAGTGCTCGAAAGGTATCTGGACATGCTGGTGGAGATTAAAGGAAATTTTCATGACCTAAAAGTAGAGATAACTGATGAGTTTGATGAGAAGATTCTGGATCTAAAGGAAATTTGTCTAAAATTCAAAGAAGTATTCAACAAGGAGATGACAGATCCTGCCACAATGACCACATAATCTTTCTCAAAGCTCGGTAGATTGCAAGTCTACCTCAATTCCTGTAAAACTGAAGCAAATAGGAGGTTTGACACTCTGAACGAGACTGAGGCTACTCTAACCAAATGGAGAACCGGACTGTAGATCACCATAACACCAGGGAGCAAAGAGATATTTGCAATTATTACCAGGTACAGGGACTACAAATCCAGGATGAAGGCACAAGAAAAATTGTTGCAGCAAGAAGCGGTCGAGGATCTAGAAGATGAAGAGGCTAAGACGGAGGGAAATGATGCATAGTTATTTTAGTATTTTATGATACTTTCTTTTAATTTGGCTCTTTTAAGTTGAAGATTGTTTTTAATTATTCGGTGCAGTTACTTTCAAGAAATTGTTACCAAAGACAATTAGCTTATGCTTAAAATATGGGTTTGGCTGCTGTGATTCAGATCTTTTGGGAAAACTTTGATTTACTCATTAGAGCAAAACTTTGTTATCTTGATTTACTACTTTATGTTATTCTAATATCGAAGACAATGGTGGAATTTATGCATTCGTAATCTTTGAATTATGGTGTATGAATATGTTCTTCTTATGTTGAATGTCCTGCCAGTGTGTGATCTATTATTGGAATGATAGATACTTTGATTTGTTACATCACTATAGTATCATTTATCTGTGAATAAGGGTTTTGTGGTGATATTTGATTTAATTTTAGTTGTGGAGTATTTTTTGTTTTATCATATGAATTCAATGAATGCCTTTAAAGCTTTCTGGTTAAAATCCCCTTTCTTTATTTGCTTTCTGGTTAAAAGCAACATTAGTTAAAAATTATTCATTGAATATCAAACGAAGGTAGCTGCCACCTTTTAAAATAAGTAGAAAATTGTTCTGAAAATTATATTATTACCGATTCAACTGTGGCTACATTTGTTACCTTAGTGGGTGTGAGAATATAGAGTTAGGTGATAAATCTGTCAACCAACAATAAGCACTTACCTTCAGCTAGTTAGATCAGGGTGAAGCCATAATAGTGGTTTACAATTCAAGTGAGGAAGGAAAACTCACAAAAAAATGACCCCATGGCAAAAAACTTGATTTTAGGGGTTCGTATGAACCTATTGGTTTGAGTGAACCCTTTTAACTCTTTCCCACCCAAAAACCAAACAGGTTGGAACTGGGGAAATTCAAGCAAACTTCCCTCATCCCCCTTTGGAGACACACAAAAATTCTGGGGCTTTTGCACTTCTGAAATGTTTAAATATGCGCCAAGAGACTTCATACAAACCCAACCTGAATGTCCATCAGAATTTTATCCTTCATGGAAAAAAAGGTATGCGTTATACGATGAGCGTCACTTTTTAAAAATGTTGTTTTCTGAAGAAAAAAAACTAGTTTTCAAGAGAGATGGAAAAAGAAGTGAAAATTGATTCCAAAAATTTTGAAAAAAATATATTTAGAATCTACAAACAAAATTTCACAAAACTCTAGTTTGCATCATCTTCAAATTCCTCACAGTTTAGCCGCTATAGATGCCTGAAAGTGAAGATTTAGTTAAAAAAAATTATTTCAATGTCCAGTTTGGCCAAAAATTGTAAACCACTATTGTGGGATCACCCATCATCCATGCGTGGTTGAGAAAATGAATGATGGCCTATAATTTGATAATGGCATAAATGACCCTATTATTTATAATAATAGTATAGACAAATAAGAAGATATGTGTACAAATGAACAATTAAAATTTTAGCTCTTAAGGTTGATTATATTGGGTGTATACATGCAAATGATGTAGAGGATGAGCACGAGGATAATTTATTGTTTAATATGTTTCCCTTTTTGTTCTTGATATTGTTTCAAATCTAATTATAATTGTTTGCATGAGAATAAAAATTGTTGATACAAATGTTTATATATCCAATGATTTTTAGTTTGAAGAGCTTGCCCTTGAATATTGTGAATATGGTGGTCATGTGAACACATATGATAACCTTTTTATTTGTTACAAGGCTAAAACATAGATTTTTGGGACCTTATGGACTACTCTTGCACTTCTAGGGTTTTCCACCTAAAAGGAGAGAGATAGGACCAAAAATGCTAATGTATCACTCAAATTAGGATGTGTGTGATGTGATGTGATGTAAATGAAGTTAAATAAATGAAATATATTAATCTAGGTGGCTAAAAATGAATGCAAAAGTGCAATTACAACTATGTTTGAAAACACATTGTAATATGCAAACAACTATGTAAATGAAGAATATATGCAGAACATAAGGTACAGGGATGAATCTGAGTGCACCTGGGTGAAATGTGAGCTTTCTGGAGTGTTTTGGATGTTAGTGAATTTTACTTATTTTTCATAGTGGGACTCATTTGCCCAGGGTGGCGAATCAGTCCACCTACTGGTGAAAAACTGTCAAGAGTTGGTTTCTATCTGTTGAGATCTGAAATCTAACAAAACTCAAGTTTCTAGTCCTCAGGTGGGACTCATTCACCATAGGTGGTGAATCAGTCCTCCCCAAAATTGTTGAAAAACTAGGAGACAACTCTACAACACCAGATCTGAGAATGTCTGCTTGTCGAGTTGTTGAAGTCAAATTTGCAAAAAATAGACAAATAAGTCTCTCCAAGCTTGATTTTGACTCAAGTTGACTTGAAGCACCTATTTGAATTGAAAACCACTCTTTGACACCTAATAACCTTTCAAATCTATAAACAAAGGGTTGCAAACAAACAAGCAAAAGGGGGAAAATGATTAGGGGTTAGTGAATAGGGGTTTGCCTTGGTCAAACCCCACTTTTGGTAATTGAACCCTTGAAAATATAATGAAATGAAAGAGAAAGATAAACTAATAACATGCAAGTGTTATAAACTTACCTAACCCTTGATGATGCAAGTTTGAAGTAATGTCAATGACTGCTTCAAAGTGCTTGAATAGTGCTTGAATTTCTTATGTAAAATGCTTGAGTGCTTGAATATGATGTGTGAATGTTGGAGGATTGTAGGAGATGTAAAATGAGGTGAAAATCACTTATTTATACAATTCTTGTGCCTTAGTATCCGTTCATACCTCATCACAGGCCGATATCAAGTGATTTTGAATAAAATCCCGAAAGGAAATTTGAAATGTTTTGAATTTGGGGCCAAGGGGGACTCATTCGCCACCCATGGCGAATGGGTCCCACCTAGGATCTAAAAACACTTGTTTCGGGAGAAATGTTGTGTTTAATGTTATTTGTCAAGATAATATGCAAAAATACACTTAATTAAGTCATATGCGGGCATAAAGAGACAAAATAAAGCATGAGAAGGGTGTAAATAGTGAAGATATGCCTAGAAAAGTGTGAAAGCTTGTTACAAGACTTTACAACACTTCAAAATAGGACTTTTTGATAGTGAAAAGGTGATTTTTAGGTGAAATGCATTAAATAGAGTTTAGAAGAATGTATAAATGTCTTACAACACTTCACAACACCTTCACAAGACGTCATTCTATAAGTTTTAGTACCTAAATAAGCATGTTCAAGCCATGATACAACATAAAATCAGAGCAACATAGTTCTAACACCATGAAACAAGACCTAAAAGGCCATGAAAATGACAAGGGACCATTTTTCTATGGCACAAAGGCATATATTCTTCCTCATTTAGAGTGTGCTTCAAATATTTTGCAAGAAGATGTAGTTACAACAATGAGTGTGGAAGAAGAAATGTGTCACTAATTTTAACATCACATATGACACAACAAACTATGAAAGTAATTTTGAAATAGAGAGGCAATTTGAAGAGATTCTTCAATTGAGTTGTCTCATGATGGTGAATTTTGTGTTGATGAAGAATTCATTATTACATATGGAGGTGGTGTATGTTGGTCACCTATTATTCAATAGTTTGATGATCACACCTTACCTATTTCAAGTGATAAAGATGAATGTGAAAGTATGCAAGAGTTAGTTATTTTCAACCATGAAGTTTTTGATATGAACCAATTCTTAGAACTTGGTTTGGGGAGATTTTCTTTTGTTGATTAAGGTTGTGTTGAGGATACATTTTTAGTTTGTTGGTTGAGCATGATAATTTTGAGGTTATGTGTCCTCAAGTAATTCAAGTTATTTTTTGGTAAGGTGAAGAATACTTGAAGATAAAATTGTTGATAATTTTCTCACCAACAATCTCTATATAGCACATTATGTAGAAGGATAAAAAATAGAGAGGCAATTTGAAGACTATGAGCCTTCACATGAAATGCCTCAAAAAATTATTTATATGCTAATAATGCAGATTTGGATTGCAATGAGACATGATTAAATCATGGAGGAATACATCAATATTTATAGTGCAGTTGAGTTGAAATATTTAGGTGATCTAGAGGATTCATATGATATCTAGCTTGAGATTACACTTAAAAATAACACAACTCGACCTAATATTCATGAGGATATTTCTCTTCATCTTGATTTGTGTGTAGGTAAATATGTGCATCATGCTCCTAGTGAGCTTAAAAATAATTGTTACCATATGGTTGAGCATTAGGATGGCTCCTAATTTTTGTGGTTGCCATGTTCTAATGACTGACATTTCTCCCTCTAGCATGATGACCAAAGAGTTAATATTTTTCATGTGTATACATGCAAGAAATAGTAATTTTTAATTTGGTGATGGATATAATTGTGGCTTTAGGGAAATCAGCTCCTCCAGTGGGCTTGTCTTTGACAGAGGTAGGTAGTTTTCCATGGCATTGTACCATGCATTTTATTGCAAGGTTTGACTTGCAATATGTTTATATTTTGTATTTATACCATATCCTCATCATTTAATATTTCATTTCATTGATTACAATTGCATTCTATTACCCTTATGTACATATTATGGTTTTTCTTGTGTTGTCTTGTCTTATATATGCAATATTGTGTGTGTAATCATGACCATTTTTTGTCATTTTTGGTCTACTCCCAAAGAAATTATCATTGTGTCTACAAGAGACACATGTCCTCAATCAAAGGCTATTGGGACTCAATCTTGTAATGTCAAAAAAAACATTAAGTCCTTGTTTGTTTATCTTCTTAGGCTTCCTTTTGCCCTTAGTTTATATCTACTTTGATAAATATTTGTATTTTTTTCATTCCTATGTTTTTCCTAAGTGTTATCTTTTGCATACCCTTTCTACTATCCAAAATTTGCATACCTGTCTATGAAAATTATAATTTTGGGATACTTTTTGGGTGTTCTCTATGTTATGTTAGAGTTTGAGATTTGTAGGTATGGATTCGAAGAAGAAAAAAAGCAAAAATGGCATGCCCTACTTAATATAGTTGTTGGTGTTTTCAAAACCCAATATGTTTACTCCATCCCTTGGTAATGTTTTTTAGTGTATTTTTTGGGCTTCCCCATACTTTTTCACCCCAAAATTAGAGGCATTGTAAGGAAAGTGACGATGTGGAAATGCCTTCCTAATGCAAAATCCTTAAAAGAGAAGTGCAGAAAAAACCATTCATTTTTAACAAGTTACATACATTGAGATGCACATTCACAGAACAAAAGGAGAGACAAAAAAACACACACACAGATAACACCAGATATATGTGGGAAAACCCTTACGGAAGAAAAAACCCACACACCAAGTAAAGTCACTTTGTATTAAACAGTAAATAGATTACATATAGAGTTATAGACTTCACTCTCAAATATTAACTCACAACAACAAAGCAATCCCCTTGGTCAACCTCTCTCACAGAATTCAGTTTGCCTCACACTATTACAATGCTCAAAAGCATACAATGTAAAAAACCACCACACAACTGCTATTAGGTTTTCATTATATTCATTATCTTCATCGATAACCTTCCTTCCTCTCGGGCCACACACACCGCCATCCAGCAAGCATCGATCCACCCAACAATAAATTCGGTTACAGAGAATATCACCATATTTGCATTCTATCAACCCTCGAGTCAGATCATGCATTTAATGCAAATATATCGTTATCATGAAACACAGCTTTTGGTCCAATGATCATTGATTCACAACAGCGATGTAGAATCAACGAATGAATTTGTGCCACATGTCAACACATCACGCTTTGACTATTGTACCAAACTATCGACTCTTTCAATGTGGTCCCCACTATCCACATAGCATCCATGTCACTGTCGTACGACTGATGTCACCGTCCATGCAGACTAGTCCCACCATCCATCGGTCATGTCGCCAAGTTAGGAGAAATCTTAACTTCACAGCCTTCTGAAACCCGCAACAACAAGAAAGGGATGGCCAAGTCAGGGAAAACCTGAACTTCAGAACTTTCAGTCGAGGTTAGGAAAATCCTGAAGTCTATGACAACAAGGAGATCACCATGTCGGGAGGTTATGAAACTTTCGAACCCCGTGACATGAATTATGAAGTTAAGAAATCCAGTGATCCCAAGACTAGCTTGATGTCGCCCAGTTAATATTTTTCAGAACCCCACAACATAGTTTTCAAGGTTCAAGATTTTGGCGATAGGCCAACAATGAAAGCCAAACAAAGGGGAAAAATTCCAAGTTATTAACAGAGGTTCAAGCCAGCAAATTGAGGCACATTTTCCAACAAGCTCCCACTTGACGAAGACTTACTGGCTTCCTCTAAACTCAAAGTTATTGAAGGTCATAGGCCCCAAGGCCCATCGAACTAGCACACCACCTATACTTGTTTGTGCTCACGGGCTTTGTCAATGCATCAGCAACATTCTCTAGAGTATCCACCTTTTCCATATTAACCTTTCTATCTTCCACCATATCACAAACAAAATGATATTGTACATCAATGTGCTTCGTCCTGGCATGGAAAGTGGGATTCTTTGCCAAATAAATAGCACTCTAACTATCACAACAAATAGTAATATACCCTACATTAAACCCAATATCTGAACACAAACGTTTAAGCCAAACGGATTCTTTGTAGGCGTGTGTTGCTACCATATACTCTGCCTCAGTAGTAGATAAAGCAACTATAGCCTACTGCTTACTCATCCAACTCACTGCACCACCAAATAACATGAAGATGTATCCACTGGTGGATCTCATGTTGTCAATGTCCCCTACCCAATCAGAATCCACATATCCATGAATGCTTAGAGATCTTAGTGATCCAACTGAGTTGCCATGATAACATAAAGAAAACTTCAAGGTACCCTTCAAGTATATGAAAACTCTCTTCACAGCATCCTAATGCGTCCTTCTTGGATTAGTCGTAAACCAACTAAGAACTCCCACTGCTTGGGAAATTTATGGCCTAGTACAGACCATTGCGTATATTAAACTGCCAACAAAACTTTCATACGACACCTGGTCATGTCCTCCATCGCCGTGGGGAGACTTTGGATAGTCTTCAACATAGCACTACATTCACACCTAACCCACTAAGTGAAAATTTGTTTTTGTCGATCATCCTGAATTCGGAATGGTGTTTGAATTATACTTGCAGGTGAGCAAAGTTTTCTCTTCCCTCTATCCTTTTATTTCCATCCCGGGTACCTAAGGCACCTAAATCTTTCATTTGAACTTTAGCCAGAATATTTGAGATTTTAGATCCAAATCTTGTGCCTGTTTCCTGAACAAGTATATCATCCCATTATAGATGGCAATGGCACCGATCAACGCTTCGTTTGTAATACCTGGCGTCGGGTCTGCAAATCCTAATGAAACAACACAAGCGTTAATGCGCTTTAATTTGCTGCATTCTGGAAGATTTCGCGAAACCATACAAATATTTCTTAACTTTGACCGGGATTTCTTTACCCAACAATGAATTCTCCGGGTTTGGGACAGCGTTCTTCTATAGATCTCAGGAAAATGTTGTCTTCGACTCAATAAAGCGATCTCTAAGTCATGCTGCTTATTTCTAGTGACAAAATAAATCTGGGCGTAGATGTCAGCTTAGTTAGAAGAGAAAATATTTCTCCATAATCAATTCCCTCCACCTGGGAATAACCTTTCATGACCAATCGAGCTTTGTACTCTTCAACACTACCATTCAAACCAGTCTTCTTAAATACCCATTTACAACCAATAGGCTTTCATCCTTCAGGAAAAGGTACCAAATTCTAGGTTTCATTCTTCTTCAATGATGTCATTTCTTCATTCATGGCTTCCAACTAGGAATTTGAGTTAGGCATATTAATTGTCTCTTTCACAATCCTAGGCTCATCGGTGCTTGTAATCAAAGCATAGGCACAATTCGAATCCAATATAGAAAATTCATACCTATCGGGTTGACAATTTTCACGTGTAGACCTCCTCACAAGCTAAGGCTGAGGTCGTGGTTCTTCTTCTTCAGAACTCTCAGAGCTACTAGAACTCTCCTCAGTTTCAGGTACACTTTGTAGTTTCTCTTTATCTAGAGTTTGAGGAATTTCAACCACATCATTCTTCTTTTCCTTTTTATCTGTCTCTAACTATAGACCAGCTATTGAAGGCTTCAACTCACGAAATATTACACTTATGTTGTACAAAACCTTCTCAGTAATAGGATTCCAAAGCTTGTATCCTTTCACACCAACGCCATAGCCAATGGAGATACATTTGACAGCCTTGTTCTCCAACTTTAATCTCTTCTCATTCAGCACATATGCATATGCCTCATAGCCAAAGACATGAATATGTCTCAAAGAGGGCTTCTTACCAGACCATGCCTCCAAAGGTGTTTTTTCAACAAGAGCCAAACAAGGTGAATGATTTATCAAGTAGCATGTTGTAGACATAGCCTCAACCCAAAAATTCTGCTCTAGACTAGTATTGCTCAACATACTTCTCACTCTTTCCATTAGCGTCTTGTTTAACCTTTCAACAACTCTATTCTATTGTGGAGTATAAGGCATAATTTTATGCCTTTTAATCCCAATGTTCTTTGTAGTATCTTTCAAAATCCGCAGAACATAATTCACCACCATTATCCGTCCTCAATCATTTAATTTTCCTTCCAATCTGATTTTCTACCAAGTTTTTAAACTCTTTAAACTGACTGAACACTTATGATTTACTCTTAATAAAGTACACAAATGCCCTTCTCGAATAATCATCAATTAAAGAAACATAATATCTAGACTTCGATAATGAAGGAACATTCACTAGACCAAATACATCAAAATGAACATAATCCAGTATACTAGAATATTTATGAGGACTCAAATAAAATGAGACATGATGTTGCTTTCCATAAATACAATGTTCGCAAAAATCAAACTCAATGTTACAATCAACAAGCCCTTCAACAATATTTTTGTTTTTCAAGGCTTTTAAGCCTTTCTCTCCTATGTGACCAAGTCTATGATGCCATAGCATGGTCTTCTCCGTTGGGAGTTTCACCTCCAAGGAATTTTCACCCAAAGGAGCTTCATTCTCCTTCTCTACATGAGCAGCTTTTCTTGACTTTACAAAGACGTTGTTACATTGAACAGGACATGCATCCAACTTGTATAGAGTACCTATGCATGCACCCTTATCTAGCAGCATTGAGTCTCTAGTCATCTTACATCCTCCACTCGAGAAAGAAACTTGCACACCAACATCATTCAGCTTACTGACAGAAAGCAGGTTACGAGCCAAACCTGGTATGTGCAGTATGCCATCAATCCCTTTGATTCTTTCATCAAGGAATTGGATTCTGACTCTTCCACGGCCAACAATTTCCAAAGTTGAATCACTTGTCAAGTACACCTTTCCACCAACATACTTTTCATACTTAGTGAACCAATCTCTATGAGATGTCATGTGAAAAATGCACCTAATTCAATCATCCAAACATCATCTAATGCCTGAGTCGTCAAGGCTACAATGAAGGCATCTACATCACTTTGAGAGGAGTCATTATTCGAAGAGTTATTTTTCCTCTTCTTTTTCTCCCCCTTACAATCCTTTCGGATATGACCAGTCTGCCCATAGTTCCAACATTTCACCTTGGACTTCTTACTAGGAGACTTTGATCTTTCCTTCGAGCGGAGATTGGAGCTTCTCGTCTTTCTTCTTACTCTCTCTTTGATCTACCCCCAAGCGGCAAAAGAGCCTCCTTGGCCATCTCGGAAGACTTGGACTCCATATTTCTTCCCTATGGGTGAGGCATGCCACTCTTGGCGTTTCCAATAGCTACATTACTAGATGGTCCAGTATGATAGGAGCGAGAAGCATATAGCATCCTGCCTCCTCTATCTTCACACCCACATATACTTAACTAAGCAACAATCATATTAAATGAATTAGATGAATTAGGCTATAGATGCACCTTCTTACGATCTTCAAAAGTACAACTGCTTCCTCCAAGAATAACTTATTCACCGGAAGACTTTCCTAATAAATGTCACCAAGTTTCTTCCATAATGAAGATCCAGTCTTCTCCTCATGGACATTCAAGAGAACAGAATCGGTCAGTTAAAGTCTTATCAACCCTCTAGATTTTCTATCTGTGAGGTCCCAATCTTCTTGCTTCATAATTTGTGGCATAGTTGTAGACACAACAATCTAGAGGTCTCTATCCACCAACAAGTCTTCCATTTTGAGTTTCCACAACTCAAAATTGTCACCATTGAACTTTTCAATTTCTACTTTTCCTAAAGTACTTGCCATCTCAAACTGTAAACATGACAATCAGTTCTTCTTTTGCAAGACTCCCACTAAACAGGATTCGCATAAAAACTAGCCCTACTCACAAGGATAACACAACTAGCCAGGCTCTGATACCACTTGTAAGGAAAGCGACGGAGCAGAAATGCCTTCCTAATGAAAAATCCTCAAGAGAGAAGTGCAAAAAAAACCATTCATTTTTAACAAGTTACATACATTGAGATGCGCATTCATAGAACAAAAGGAGAGACAAAAAACACACACAAAGATAACACCAGATATACATGGGAAAACCCTTACAGGAGAAAAAACCCACACACCAAGTAAAGTCACTTTGTATTATAGTAAATAGATTACATACAGAGTTATAGACTTCAGTCTCAGGTGTTAACTCATAGCAGCAATGCAATCCCCTTGGTCGACCTCTCTCACAGACTTCAGTTCGCCTCACACTGTTACAATGCTCGAAAGCATACAATGTAAAAAACCACCACACAACCGCTATTAGGTTTTCATTAAATTCATTATCTTCACCGACAACCTTCCTTTGTCTCGGGCCACGAGCACCACCATCTAGCAAGCATCGAGTCACACAGCAATAAATTTAGTTACAAAGAAATCACCATATTTGCACTATATTAACTCTCGAGTCAGGTCATGCATTTAATGCAAATATATTGTTATCATGAAACACAACTTTCAGTCCAATGATCATTGATTCACAACAGCGATGTAAAATCAAAGAATGAATTTGTGCCACATGTCGACACATCACTTGTCCCCGCTATCTACACAGCATCCAAACTATCGTACCAAACTATCGGCTTGTTCCATGTGGTCCCCACTATCTACACAGCATCCATGTCACTGTCATGCGACTGATGTCACCATCCATGCAGACTGGTCCCACCATCCATCGATCATGTTGCCAAGTCAAGAGAAATATTAACTTCACAACCTCTAGTTGGAGGTTAGGATATTCCTGAAACTCACGACAACAAGAAAGGGATCGCCAAGTCGAGGAAAACAAGAACTTCAGAACCTTCAGTTGAGGTTAGGAAAATCTTGAAGTTTGCGACAACAAGGAGATCACCATGTCAAGAGTTTATGAAACTTTTGAACCCTACAACATGAGTTCCAAAGTTAAGAAATCCAACAATCCCGTGACTAGCTTGATGTCACCCAGTTAAGATTTTTCAGAACCCCGCAGCATAGTTTTCAAGGTTCAAGATTTTGGTGATAGGCCAACAATGAAAGCCAAACAAAGGGGAAAAATGCCAAGTTATTAACAGAGGTTCAATCCAACAAGTTGAGGCACATTTTCCAATAGGCATTACTAATGTATCAATGATTTTCAAGTCCTAGAAGAGTTCCTTCATGATACCCATGCATTTTTTAGCATATTTCTTTGCAATTTTCATGCAATTTCAAATTTGAATCATGATGAATAGATAGTGGTGGATATGAGTTGATGAGTTTTCATATGCCATCTAAATTTTTGTCATCTTGAGGCTTCCTTGAGTGAGCTAGGTACCATAATGACAAATCTACATATACTAAATGCTTGTTCATGCAAATGATTGGTTGCTAAAATAATTTTTGAGTCTATTAAAGTTTGTAGAGTGTTCTAGGGTATCAAACATTGAATGTCTTGAATCTAAATAAAGGAATGTGTCTTGTAGAGTGTAGAAAGGGTTTTTGAATGAACATCTTTGTAATGGTATATCTCCATGGCTATTTGTAGTGATTCAAGTGAATATCATAATCATAGTTAGGTATTTCCTTTTGCCACATTTGATGGAATTAATGTAATGAGGGTTTAGGGTATGTTTGACAAAACTTAATACATTGTAAATGATTTGTAATAACAATCTCTTTATTTTGTGTGAGTTGGTGTAGTTTTAGTTATGGATCATTCATGTAGGATCATCCAGGTGAATTGGAAATCCTCATCACCCAAAAATAGTTTGGCTTTGATTTCATTTGTTTTGGTTTGATTTCAGTTTGATGTTGAATTTTTGGATTTGTGATCAATTTTGGAGTTCAATTCAATTCTAGTCCATGGTTGGTTGAGGCGAGATTGAGTGACATTATTTGTCATTTCATTTGAAAAAATCTTATGTTCAATTTATCTTCTAAGTTTCAATTATCTATTGAAATGAACCTCAATTGATTTTTCAGAGGGATGATTATTGCAATAGAATAAACATTCATTCTTCCTTATGTTGAGTGCCATTCCTTTATATTTTATTTATGAAATTGAATTATCTTTTTTATTATATTTTTAATAAAAATAAAATGAATATTGAAATACAAAAATGGAGGCAAAAAGAACAAATAGGAAGATTCGCGACCTTGTGAGGAGGTCTAGAGAAAAACAAAAAAAACCAAGAACTTTGGTTGGCACAATGAACAGGGGAAGAGAGTTCACCATGTAAATAAAGTTAACGTAGATGAGAAGAGCCAGGGGAGGGTCGCGCCATGTATAACTGCATGGTCGCATGGGGGGGCTTGGGCTTCTATTTTCATGGAGCAAGAGGTCCCATGGGAAGAAAAAAAATTGTGCTACGAGATTAATTGGAATCTTTTCCAGAAAAATAGGAGCCCCTACCTTTTAGGAATGAATATTTCAGCTAGTGAAATTGGGGTGGGGCTATAAATTGCCCCTACAGCTTAGGAGTTTTTTATGCCACTTGTCTTTCATCTAAAATTTTAAATTCTTATTAGAAAATAAAAAATGAGAGAATTTTCATTTATTTATTATTTTTTTATCAAAGCACTACAGTTCATTCCTTAAATTTTGGAGCTTAAAATTTTAAGCAGAATTGGAAGATTAAATCCATGGGACCAATAACTTTAAAATATTCCTCGAAAAGCTAAGCAACATACGCTAAGATTTTTAAGGAATCCCCCCTCCATGGGACCTTACCCTAAGGCAGCTTAAATTAAAAAAATGCACAGGAGGGGGGGATAGGTCGCACCTCATAGAGAGGATGAGAATGTTTTTTCAAATAAAAAAAAATATGGAGGGGTGGCATGATAGGGGAGAAAATGGAGGGGGATGAGGCCGCATGGATTATAGAAAAATAACAAGTTAATAACCATTGCATAGTAAGAGGAGGGGCACACATGTTAAGAGGGGGAATTGGGTATTAAATACCATGCAGTAGGAAGGAAGAGTTTGCAAGCCGCACCACACTTTGGTGTGGGTGATATATGAAAAGGAATAAAAAGAGGAACCAAAATTGGAGAGGAGAATAATAGAGTGGGCCAGCATAGAGTATAAGATATTTGAGATTGGAGATAAGTGTGAGTTGAGTGAAAGAGGAAAATCAAAGCAGCAGATTAGGAGTAAACAAAACCAAGATGAGAAGAGAAATAAGGAGAGCAGAGGATAAAAGAACAGAGAATTGAAAATTAAAAAATGCAGATTGTAAATGCTTTGGCCTGTGAACAATGAAGTCAATAAAATAAATTTGAATTGCCTTCAATTTTTGTTGTTATTGAAATTTGAATGTAAATCAAAGTTGTATGTTTCCAATATTTTGATGGAATTGATAATGATCGAATGACCATTTTTTTAATGTGATTTTAAATTGGATTTAATTAACAAGTAAAATTGTCAATTTAATTAGTGTTGGTTGTGAATTTCGCCAGTCTGAGAAGACTCTCAAAATTTGATCTGAATCAATCATTAAGTATGTCCATTACATGAAATGCAATCTCTAATTTGTATTTGAATACATATCTATTTTTTTTATACTTTACCTAATGAAATTTCTTTCCATTTTCTATTATGACTCTATTGACCAATGTAGCAGGCATTGGTCCTTATTGGTTTGAGATCAAACACTCTCTTTTAAACATCTTTATTTTGGTTATTTATAGGATTAGATTAAATATAAATTAGGTTTTATGCATGTTTTTCATGATTCAACCATAAAAACTAGGGAAGTATTTTGAGAAAAGTTGGTAGCCATATCTTTAAATAATTTTAACATGTGTGTTTGCAACATGTGTGTTTGCACCTTGTTGCTATGTAAAAATGATAAAAAAAACCATTTAAATGGATTATAAAACAATTTTCATTTATAGGTACATGTGCAAGGTGCATTTATCAACTATATAGAGGTCTAAATTAGCTAGTTGATCTTGATCTAGTGACAATCATAGGGGTCAAGTATAAATTTGTATATAATTATTATTTGATACACTGGCCATTCATTCCAAATTGATATAATAATATGTTTAGGTGACCTATAGGAACATCCTCCTAAGTTTAAGTTGATCTAAAAGTGTAGGAGTAATTATCCACTCTCATAGTTAGCCTTTAACAATCCTAAGTCTATTGATGAGCCCCTATTTTCCTTCTTTAAGAAAAACCCTAGTCTTGAAGGTGGAAAGAGTTCTAAGATTAAGGACTTGCAGTTTTGGGACCTAACGATTTGTTTGGGTAAGTTTAACATATTGTCAAATTACTCCAACATAAAAGGCATAGAAAATCAACAAGGAAATAAACATGTATTTAGTACTATGATGTTTTAGTTGCTAGGATACAAAATTGTCTCTTCCAAGTGAAGAGTGGCAACTCTATTTCAATCAACCCAAAATAAAAAAAATTAAAGGACCTTGTAATGTAGAGAAGAAGTAACTAGCAAGGAGATGTAGCTTTAGCTTCTTCTAGTGCACAAATACATCCATCTTGGGAAGCTAAAAACTATGGTAAGTCATTCATACATACCTTCAATTTTTAGAAGGAATTTGGGTAGAAGAAATTTATATATTGATTCTAGTAATCAACACATATTTATTAGGTTGTGTAATCAATAAAATAGAGAAATTCATAGGTTTGATTATGAAGTAGAAAATTATATTGGTAGAAGAGATTAGGATAGAAATTATGATGTCTATTATACTTGTGAGTGTCCCACTTCTCCCAACACATCATATAGATTAGATATAATACATAAAGAATTTCTAAATAAACTTAGAAAGTAGATACAAAGAGAAATGATATTTTTTGAACAATAGGAAGCTCAATTTGAAAGGGATCATATGCTTCTTGGTAGGATGAAGAGGGATAAACATAATGCACATAATTCTAGCATGATTTATTTGAGTATAGAAACGTGTGATCTTGAAAAGCTATAATTGTAGAAAACTCAACTTGCCATCTCCGTGAATCCAAATATCCTCTTAGTGAATAATGAGGAAGATATTCCTTATGAGGAAGATTTTTCTAAGTACTATGAAGAAGAAGAAGATAGTCAATACTTTTTATTTAGATATGACTCCATGGATGGAAAAAATGAATACAATGAGTATGATGCAATTGATCAAAAAAATTGAGATGATCATAGTGTTGATTCATATTAGTATGAGTTGCCTACTCACAAAATGTAACATTTGAGGGAAATCATACAACTATCTACACTAGTAGAATTTGGAAAATAAATGACTACATGACTAAAACTTTTAGTCACGTGACTAACACTAGTATTATCTTGAAAATAAATG
>VDFB02118905.1:0-68866 GCA_007258455.2 Sequoia sempervirens
CCTAATTTTACCTTCCGACTAGCCTTCGGGTTTCCAGAAAAAAGCCAACAGTCACTGGAAAGGTCAGGTTCAAGAAGGGGACATTACAGAAACCATGAGGAAGTGTTTTCTATTACATTTGATTCTTAAATACATATGGATTACAAAATGGCATCATCATGCGAAGCCGGATAGTGGATACAGGATAGTAGATACAATAGCTAGCTACTAACTAATAACTATTATGAATTTATGATGATTGTCTTTGAAAATCATCATCATAAATTTCATATCTAAACAATTACAATTTCCTCTTCCCCAACCTAGTGAAAAATTGGGGGGTAGTAGAGGGTATGGTCCTCTTCACACTCGATTGTGGCTCCATGCTTCGCGTAGAAGACTATGCCTATGGCTCCACCTTGTTTATATATGGTAGTGATGCCTCCTCCACAATATTAATGTCATCCAATCCAGTCTCCCCTGCTTCTATTGCAGCCACATCCTCCATAGCTTTCCTCTCAAAATCAATAATCTCATCCTTTATAAACATGGAGGTCTCATGGCCCTCATAATCTTGCACAATCCAATCACTGTAGGGATCAATCTCATCCAAATAAATAAGTTCCTCTGGTAGCTGCACCTTTCTTGTGTGAAGCCGAAGGTTGTATTGCACAAAAACAAGTTCATTGAGGCATTTTTGAGTAAACTTATTACGCTTCTTCGTGTGAATGGCATCAAAAAATCTCCAATTACACTCAACCAAAAGCACTACAAGGGTTGAGACAAAATTTAGAGGGTTGGCCTTTGCAAATTTGGGGTATTTCCACCCCAATCTTCCCATCAAGAACCTGCAAATAAGATATTCAATTTTTTGTAAATAAACAATATTCTATTAATAATTGTAATTAACAACTTGCAAGATATAAGGCTTCCCTTTTTCTAACTTGGTGTTTTGGTGTCTCTTCCTCGTATAGCTAAATGCGAAGAAAACAACCTCCCCCTAGCTCCCTTATAATTCTGCAACTCTAAAATGATGAGGTCTCTCACCGCATTTGTAGATGTCATCTTCTCAATACATGTGGATAGGCCCTCCATAACATCCCCATTAGAATCCATGAAGCTATCAGAGAAGAACTTGGGGTTGAGATAGTACCCCGCTACACGAATGGTTTGGTGGAGTTGATTATTCCACCTCCGATTGATGATCTCCCAAATAGGGGAAAATCTATATGCATCCCCCTTGTAATAGTTTTGGATGGCCTCTTTGGCCTTGTCCATGGCCTCATTAATATATCCCATTGCATTTTTATTTCCATCCACCAAGCGCAAAACCCTCACCAACGGCTCAGTTACCTACAAAGTAAAAAGAAGAAGCAAATTTAAATTACAACTTACAATGAAACAAAATACTTTTAAAGTTTATAAATAAAGGATTCAATTTGAAAATTAAATTAAGTTTGAAGTTACCTTGACAATCTCTATAGCTCTAGTTGCAAAATCACCATCAAAAACTATTTTTGCAATCCTTTCTCCATTAGCCTTCTTTGAATAAGTTGAGTCTACTCATTGTTGACTCACAAACATCTGCTTCAATGGAGTCAATAAACTAGTAATACTTTGCAATGCTAGAAAATTAGTTGTAGACGTTGTAGCAGCCGATCACACAAGCTCTTTCCCCTTGGTGTGATCTCTCATCCATTAAAGAACCCATGGGTAATTATATATATATATATATATTTCTTGCTTCTATAATTGGTCTCACCCAATCAATTTTGCCTATGTCCTCCAAAAGAAGGTCGAGGCAATGAGCTGCCCAAGGGGTCCAAAAAAATGTTTGATGCCTCTCTTGAAGCAACTTCCAGCTGCCACATATGTTGCTGCATTGTCAGTAACAATTTGGACAACATTTTCTATGCCCACCTCTAAAGAAACCTCCTCCAACATCAAGCTCAAATTTTCTGCAATCTTTATTATGTTGGAGGCATCAATTGACTTCAGAAAAACCAACTCACCATTTGAAGCCACTACAAAAATTATGAGAGTGTGTTTCTTCCCATTTGTCCACCCATCTGAAAGAATTGTGCATCCATATTTTTTCCATTGCTTCTTTTCATCTTCCACAATTTGTTTTCCATCTATAATAACATTTTTGAGCAACTTGCCACTTAAATCTTTTGGAGAAGGGGCCTTGTACCTTTTCCTTGCAACTATCAGTGTTGTCATCAAACAATCCCAGTATGGATTGCTTGCCACGTTGAAGGGAAGGTTGTTATAATACCAAAAATTTTCACAAGCCTTATCTGCTTCTGTGTGCACCTCCCTATTCCACCCAGTAGCTTCCAGTGAAGGTTGCGATCTTAATTCACTTCTAGGAACAAAAAATTGGAATTTTTTCAAAGTGGATGAGGAGGATGGGGTACATATACATGGACCGCGACTAGAGCCCACAATGCCTTGCATATACACCTCAAATTCTCTTGAAAAATTAGGAGCAATGGCTTCTTGTATGGCTACTTGCATCTTTTCCCTCTACAATTTTTTTCTAGTGCTACAAGAAGGGCTATCATCTCTCGTTTCACCTCTTTAGGGGTTGCTAGACATTCTTTGGCATCATGGCAAGAAATACCAACAAGATGGTATTTGAGGTGATTGATGCCTCCACTAAGCCTCTTCATGCACTAGATACAAATAACACTCCCTTGTACTGGCCCCGTTATGCCATATTTCCAAGCGGGATCATGGCTACTAGGGGGTCTCCTTCAAACGGGCTGACTTGCACTTGCTGAGTCCGAACCAAATGCAAAGCTAGATGCCATTGTGATTAAATATTAACCTACAATATTAGAGGTTGAATAATAAATATATTAGAAGTTGTAACTCTCAACAAGGAGAAAAGTTGTAAATTATTTACCCTTGCAAGATAAATGGCTTGTATAAATACGTAAAAGTAATTTCAATTGAATTTTATATACACAAGTATGAAGTTTGTATATACACAACTTGTATGTATGTGTGTGGATATATATGTATGTGTGTGTAAGTATGACGTGTGTGTATAGGTATGATGTATGTGTATGTTGTGTGTGCATAGGTATGTATGATGTGTGTGTATGTAGGTATGTATGTTTGTGTATATATATGTATGTATAAAATAGGTGTGCACACACACACAAACATACTTACACATACTGTACATGTTGTGTATGTAGGTATGTATGTGTGTGTATATATATAATATATGTAAGTATAGGATAATAAGTGTATACACAGCACACACAACACACACACATAACATACCTATACACACACATACATAACATACCTATACACACATGCACACATACATATCTATACACACACACAGGATGCCAAGTTTGCATGCCAGAACATGACACTTGATCCAAGCTACAACATATGAGGATCAACTATTTCACAATCTCTTTATGGCTTGTTTTTTTTGAGATGACAATTAATGCATATGTTGTTGCAACTCCAACCTCAAGTATATCTATTGGTGAGAGCCTCTCACCAACAGATATACCAAAGGTTGGAGTTGCAATATGGAGCTCCCTATACCTACTTTAAAGTTTAATATACACACAGTTTCTTGTATCAATATGTTTGGTTTTTTTGATTTAATTTGATAAATGGCTTGTATAAAGAAGTAAAAGTACTTTCAAATGATTTAATATACACAAGTATGAACTTTATATATACACAACTTGTATGTATGTGTGTGGATATATATATATGTGTTTCAATGAATGTGTATATCCACACACATACATAAAATTTGTGTATATACAAACTTCATCCTTGCGTATATAAAATTCAATTGAAAGTACTTTTACTTTATATGAAGATCATCCGATCAACTATTTCGCAATTTCTTTACAACTTGTATTTTTTGAGATGAAAATTAATGCATATTGGAAAAAACATGCTAAAGTAGCCATAAGCATATTGAAACAAGAAACTATGTGTATATTGAAAGTTCAAACAAAAAACCAAACATATTTGCAAGCCTAGGGGAATACCCGGAAAAATTGCATCCTCAAATCGTCTTTCAAAATGCCAACCAACCTTTGCTCGCATCTTCAATATTCATGTGTCTACAAAGGGATGTCATGAGGGTTTAAATCGCTCTAAAATTACATTAAAATCCGTGCGAAAATTGACTTTATTTTCCCACACTTTTTCTTGATGAGTTTTCCCCAATTTCAGCAAGTTTTGATGAAAAAATCAACGAGTTTTTTGCTGCAAATCGTCACAAGTAAACCCGTGAGTAAATCGTGTGATTCTCAAAACCCATGAGTACTCACGGGCTCAGCAAGTACTTACCGAGTAGGCAAACTATGGTCATGACAAGCTCACAGGAAGCCTTCCAAATTTTTTATTGGTTGTTTACAAGGTGCAAGTGTAGCACTACACCCTGACATCCCCAATTTTAGTAAAAAAAAGGGAACATCCTACTTTGAAATTAATAAGTGGGGATGAGAAAGTTGGGGAGGTGGTGCAAGGGAGTTAAGGATGGCCCATGACAAGTGTCTAGGCCATAGTGGAAACCCAAAAATCAGTTGTGATTGAAAACTTAGGAATTTTTTTTAATCTTCTCAATGATGGTTTGGACATTTTTTGTTATTCCATTTTTAGCAGCTTTAAAATAAATATCCTTAGTTTTTTATTCAACCTGTTGAGTACATGGGGGCCTTAATTTGAAGTCATTTTTTTATCAATCGAAAAATGATAAAGGATTCTTACAAAAATTGGGAGCTTGAAGGTTTATAATCACATACATATATTGTATTTCCATCAACAAATACCAAGATATAAAGTTTAGGCTGCCAAATTTTTACATGATGTTGGTGTTTCAATTCGCACCTCTGGAATGCAGTAGAAATGGACAGCTATACACAGATAAACTGCTCTTCGAATTAGGAGGGGAAGCTCCTTCTTTGCTGATGTTTCTTAAAGAAAGTAAACTAAAATTAATTTGCCAATCTTTTTGTTCAGCTAAGAGCACAAGGTTATAAAACTCAAGTGTTGTAGCTGAGATTTTATCTTTTAGAAGTTCAACTATGACTAAGCCTACTCTAATGACGTTTCTAACTACTCAAGTAAATGCAGAGCTTGAGAGTTAGAAATGAACAAGGATTAATTCTTCAACACAAATACTTAAACAAACTTTCTTCCAACGCACATTTACTGTACTTTCAATGCAAGCTGAAATAGAGATCATATAATATAATGTCCCCTTCTCATCAGTGATTAGTTTAGTCGCTCTTCAGCCTATTCCGGAGGCCCATAGGTTGGTTGAGGTAAAATTAGGGTTTCCATGTTTGGAGGTTCTATGGCTTTTTCCTAGGTGTTTACTATTTATAGTAAATACTATTTTTAGTAGTGGTCCTTTTGGCAGTGCTTCAGTGTATTCTTTTCTTGTTGGAGCAGTTGATATTGTTGGTTGCAGGCTTCCATATGCAGTATTTGTGGCATGTTTTTAATTACAAGGCATTAATGTTATAATTTGCAGCTGACCCCTTGGCCTAGGAAAAATAACTTTAAGTTGTTCTTAAAAGGTGGTATTGAAGGGTGACGCCTTTTCTTGGAGATATTATTTTAAAATAAAGTTTTAATGTGCCTTGATAAAGTGGACGCCATTTTGAGAAGTTAGAAGTTTTTTGGAAATTTGAAAAGTCATTGGTGACTCTTGGTGTACCTTCTTGGGAAATTGAAGAGTCTTCTACTCTTCTATAAAATGAATGCTTTGTTCCAGCTTTTCTCATCCATGAATTTTGCTAATGTTATGTTGTCGAAATGACAATTGAATTATTGCTTCGAGGAAAGCTGACCTCCTAGCCTCTTGTCCAATTTCGTGTTTGAAAAATAACACCTAGTTGGCTATTTTGCTGCTTCTCAAATTAGACTAGCAGATTGAGCTCAATAGTTGAAGATTTTGATGAAATTTCTAGTTTTGAAGTTGCTGATATAGTCACTGTTGAAGGTGGTTTTTGCATACAGCTTTTGGAGTGAATTTATTTTGCTTGTGGGTACCTTTCCAATCCATTCCTACACCCAAGGCGACCATCTTTGGAGACTATCAAATTTTAATTTTGTGATGAGCCCTGCTGGCTCAAACCTCAAACCCCTGTCTTTTATTTATCTTTTTAGTGTTTTACATTTTTTAGAGAAGAGTTTCTAGAGAGAAATAGAAGGGGCGCACAACATAAATGCTTATAAAATGTAAATTTGAGCTAATTTAAGCGAATTGAAATTACAGAAGGTAATAAATAAGCTCAACAATGGATTCAGAACTCATAAACATACCCGAAAGCTCCCAGATTATTTATTTAAGAAATGAAGTCTAGTTTCCCAGCCAAGATGGAGAAATCTGGAAAAATCCGGTGTAGGAAGCTATAGAAAGTGAAATCCAGCCCAGAAACTGAGGCAAATGAGAAGAATATGCCAGACGCCAAGAAAGGTGAAGAGAAACCCTCAAACTGGAAGGTGTTTCTCCAAGAAAACCCAAACCCCTTTGCACAGATAGCCACGCACTTCAAGCAAAAGGTCCAAATCTCAACTCTGAAGGTACAGCCATGATGTCAAATGCCTGCCATGAAGAAAGAAGGTCGCCATCTCCACAAACCCTCCTGTCTCTGATAAAGAACTCAACAAAACTCTGATAAAACACAGTAGAACCTCTGTATGAAGCTCTCACAAATTGCACAAATTCGACTGGTCTCTCATAGTCTCAAAAGTGCTCAACACTGAAGAGATTTCGTTCTCCAATGGAAGATTGCTCAAAACCCTGATCACAGGTGAAAGCACAGGAAAAATGTCCAAGGCAAAGTTGAAATATTCAAGAAGTGAATTTCTCATTGCCAAAATGCCTTATATGCAAAAAGGCACGACTTTCAAGAAAGATACACCCTTTTTAATATTTAAATCTTTTAAAATATATTTAAGTCTTTTTCAATAGTCTTGACTTAAATACTTGGGTGCCACTTTAATATTTTAAGTGATTTAAATTTTAAATCACCTTTATGGAATATTTAAGTGATATAAAATATATAAAGTCAATTTGACTTTATAATAAACATTAAGTTAATTAATTAACTCAAATCACTTAAAAATCCATAACTCTCTCAAAACTCCAAATATTCCTGTGCCATCAAAAGCTATCAACTCCTGAATTGCTAACGCCTGCTCTGAACCAATCACTGAGCTCTGAAGACGAGAACGATTAACTCCTCTAGATAATGTCACTAACCCTCTAACCCAACCTGTTAGCCTACGAGAGTCTAAGTAATAGGCTAACCACCATCAAACATGATCATGCCGAAAAAGGGGACATTACAAATTTTGAGTTTATGATTTTTGCTTGCTAAATTGCCCTTCTTAAGGGCCGTACCATTCTTGGATGCTTGGGAATTTGTGCAAGAATTATATGTGGAGTTTTGATGCTGTTTTGTGATCAGACTATGGGCGCCTACCTCCTAGAAGGCCTCTGCAAAAGACATCACTCGATTCTAAGGTATTTTGAATGAGTTATGAATATTTGAGTGGATTCACTGTTGCTGGTTCTTCATTTCAGTTTGCTGATTTTAATTATCAGACTTTAAAAGTTCATATTTTTGATTCATTATCAGCAATTAGAGAGATAATTATTTTTATGGGATCATCCAATACTCATGTAATTTGCAGCTCTCTTTCTTATTTGTAAGACTGTAAACAGTAGTACTGTTCTAGTCCCTATTTGCTGCAATTCTTTCTCATTTTGTTGGCATTTAAATTCACACCTCTGGTATGCGTATTTGAAACGGACAGCTATGCACAGATAAACTGCTCTTCAAATTAGGAGGGGAAGCTCCCTCTTGCTGATGGTGTTTGAAAGAAAGTAAACTAAACTAAGTTGCCTATCTTTTTGATCAACTTAGAGCACAAGTTTTTTTTTTAAACACAAACGCCGCAGTTGAGATTTTCTGTTTTAAGACTTCAACTATGACTAACTTAAACTAAAGACGTTTTTGGCTTCTCAAGTAAGCAGAGCAAGAGAAGCTAGAAATTAACAAGGTAGATTTTCTAACAAAAATACTTCAATAATCTCTCTCTCAACGAACACCTACACACTTCACTGTAAGTTGAAATCAAAGATCATAAAAGTAGAACATAGATAACGAAAATCTGAGATTTTGGATCAAGGAAAAAGAGGCTCATGATTTTATTACTCAAATCTCTGGAACAAAGCTCACTTCTAACATGCCTAGAACAAGAAATTGCAGCTAAAGAGGCTTGCAATCTCGCTCTTACACAATAGAAAACAACAATCACACTAACTCCTTATTGGCTAAAGAGGCTCAACAATTTGCTATCACAACACAATTGAACAATACTTGAGTAACAAATAGAAGGCACAATAGGCTCAGCGTTTTGTTCTCACTAGCACCATTAAGAAAAACTAATGAGCAAAGGCTCTTATTTATAGACAAGCAGAGGAGTAGGGAACCCTAAAATCTCTTTGCTTTCACAATCTAGGGCTTGCTCAGCAAGCAAGCTTTATTACTAAATCTAGAAAGAAGATAACATCTAAAACCCTAAGAAAGCATAAAAAAGCGAGAAACGCCAACTATTACATTTTATCCTCTTTCTATCCTCAAAGAATGGATAAGATTTATTCCAAGAATAGAAAGAAAGCGGGAAAGAAAGCTTCTAGAAGAAAGCTACTTTAAAGCTCAATCACATCCGCTAGGAAGTTAGAGATTGTGTCTTGGTTCGGTGCATCTATGCCATCAACAGCAAAGCACCGCTTTTCTAGGATATCTTCAACATCTGCAATAGATCTCAGGAAATCTTCGACCTCATTGGCCGCCTTCTCAAACTTTGCTGACATCACCGAAACATGACCTATCCTTCTGCCAATCAAAATCAGTTCGAAACCTGTTGGACCAACTTTCTATTTTTAGAAAGTTTTGCTAGTATCCATTTCTAAAGAAACCCAGAAAAACCCAAAAAACGTTACTAATTTTAGAAAATTTCTAAAAATAGCAATTTTCCTAAAATTTAGGGATGAAAAATTAAGATCTGGGTTTTGTAGGTTAAGTTGCTCTGAGCAGACCCAGATCGTCAGAAAATGAAAATTTTGTATTTTAACCCCTCATGTAAGACATGTACACCCAAATTTGACCTTTTTGACTGATTTAACAAGACTTTTACTCATTTCTTCAAAATGTCTAATTGTAACAAAAATTTTAATTTTGGGGTACAACATTGGCTTTGTTTGGGGACCATGGCGGATACTTACGACATATGAGAACCATAGAATCTTTGGAGTTTTGAGCTTAGACCAGTGCCTTATCCATTGGGTATCGAAGTCAGCATCATTTCCTAATCACCTATTTTGCAAGACTTCCCTAAGTCACCTATAACTGGACTTCCTATAAATCACCTAATAGTTGGACTTCCCTACTAAATCACCTAATACAAGACTCTTAATCACCTATTACATGACAGGACTGTTACGGAAAGGGGAAACACAACATAACGAAAACATCACGGAAAGGGGAAACACATTACAAAAAACAAAGAAAAATATTTACAAAGATGTTTTGCAGAAACTTACTCCACCCCCGAAGGAACGAAGTGCTTCAGGTACTACCCGCTGTGTGGTAGAGGGAGGAGACTTCCATCCAAGTGCGAGAGAATATAAGTGTTCTCCCCTACGGGTTCATGAATCTTGAAAGGTCCCAGCCACAAGGAATCAAATTTTCCATGCATGCCCTTGGGCTCATGTATCTTATCCCATAGGAGGACTTGATCTCCTACTTCGAAATCTTGTTGGCGATCTTTTGTAATGTCCCCTTCTCAAACCTGATCTTTCCAGTAACCATTGGCCTTTTCTTTGGGAACCCGAAGGCTAGTCGGAAGATAAATTAGGGTTTCCTATTTTTGAGGAGGTCATTGCTCAGAGATGATGGATTCAATGGCGGATTCTTTCTAGGTTTTCAGAGAGCTTCGCAGGGGTATGTTCATCTCGACATTCAGAGCATTTTCCGGAATTTACTATTTTTAGTAAATTATATTTTTGGCAGTTCAACAGTTGGGTCCAGCATGGTTGACTTCCTATGTTAGTTTGATCAGTTGGCTTGCTCATTGATGGCTTCGGGGCGCATTTGGAGAGATAAGTTGTATTAATTAATTAAAGTCACGTTTTAATATTATATTATAACGTTGCCCCCTTGGCCTAGTCTGATGACTTCAAGTTGTTTTAAAAAGGTGGTCTTGAGGGTGGCGCCTTCATAAAGGATTATTTCTTATTTTTCTAAAGTCAAAACCAAGCTCTAAAGTGGACGCCATGATTAAAATATCGAATTTAATTAAAATGGTCAATATTGAATTTGAAAGAAAAGGACGCCATTCCTTAAAGAGGATTAGGGTTTTGACTTGAAGAAGAGATTAGGGTTTCATGAAGTCAGCAGGAAATTATATAAGGAAGACTTGGTTCATCATTTTGGATCTTTTGGTCTATGCTATTGTTATGCTGCCGAAATGGTTGCGGGATTGCTTCGAGGAATGAATGCTTCCTAGTCTGGGCTCGACTTCGTGCTTGAGAGACATCACCTAGTGGAGAGGTTTGCTTATTTGAGAGTTTTGTAGTAAGTTTTGCATTGTAGTTGAGTTTTTGCATTGATAGATCTCATTGGCATGTTAGTAGTTTCAGCATTTTGCATCATTTCAATACAACAGTTTTGCATTTTTAATCATCATTCAAAAAAGACAAAAAACTTGCATCTGGGTATTAACAAACAGACATGGCAGAAGGTGAGAGATCAGTTGGGGGTAACGAGAGGATTACCAACAACAGAGATGACAGTGGGAAAGGAAGAGAAAGATCAATGAGTCCCGGAAAGAGATTCAAAAGAAAGATGGATGCCTTGATGGACATGGTATCGCTTATGATGGGAAAAGTGGGACAGAACACCATTCCACAGAACAACACTGGGCATAGAGGAGAGCACAGTGCTTCCAACCAGCATGATGGACATGCTGCTCAGCATACTTCAAACCACACTTATGTCTCATCTAGGCCCTTCAAACCCACCTTCGTGGCACCTATTAACACTCAGCCAGATCCTGAAGAGAATGCTTCATTCGTGGAGCAGTTGAGACTTGGTCGTGCAGAGTATGATTCTTTACCTGTCGACATCAAGATGGATATGTCCTACAATGACTTTATGGATCATAAAAGGAAAAATAAAGGACAGGGTAGACATTATGAACAAAGAAGACCATCAACTCAAGGAGACTTGTATCAAGCTGTCAACAAGGTTATACTTCCACACTTTGACAGGAGTGATAACAGTTCAGCCCGAGCTTGGATACAAAAGCTAGATAACTACCTAGCTCTCAGACCCATGGTAGAGGAAGAGGCGATCAAGTTTGCTACGCTACACCTTGATGGGGTGGCGCACGAGTGGTGGTACCATGGCTTAGTTACTTTGGGACATGGGTCTATCACAACTTATGATGAGTTCACCACGAGGCTCATCGAGAGGTTTGAGAAAAAGGATCCTGAAATTCATTTCAAAGAACTTGCACAATTGAGACAGTATGGCACAGTTGATGTCTACATGCCTTTTGGGACAATGGTGTCACGTTGGTAACTACAGAAGAATTAAGGAGGAAAAGCCATACAAGCAGGAGGCCAAGAAGGAAGAAACATGGAGTGGGCTGCTCCTATTTCAATCAAATTCCCCCTTTCAGAAAAGGGATAAAGGGAAAAGACCTCAGCATAGACCTCCTTTGAGACCTCAGCACAAGGAGTTCAAACATCATAATCCCCATGTCACAAGATTGGATCCGGAGACGTTGAACGAACTCAGAAGAAAGGGGTTGTGTTTCTGATGTAGGGAAAAATGGTCTCAAGATCATGTTTGCCCTAAGGGGGTTAAATTTAATCAGATTGAGTACTATTCTGCTGGTGAAAGTAGTTCTGATTTTTCTGACCAGCAATCTGATTTTGAAGAAAGTGAAGTAGATAGAGCTCCAGAAGAGTCCGGAGATGAGAAGGAAAGTGGTGGAGTCTTAGCTCAACTTTCTAGCTTCCAAAGAAACGAATCATTCAAGGTTCGAGGGATGATCAAAGGGCAGCGAATCGTTGCCTTGATCGACACTGGAGCAACACATAACTTCATTGATGAGGTTGTGGTAGCAAAGAAGGGGCTGCAAACAGAGGAGTTTGAAGGGTTCAAGGTCATGGTTGCCGATGGATTCCATATTTCTTGCACCAAGAAAATCTCGAACATGACCATGCAATTGGGAAACTACGAAGTCAAGGATGACTTCTATGTAGTCCACATTGGAGATACTGATGCGTCCTAGGCATTCAATGGCTGCGTTCTCTTGGGGAGATCTCCTTGAATCTGCAGACTATGGAGCTCAAGTTTCAATCCGATGGGAAAAAGATAGTTCTAAGAGGAATGTCCAATGGTGGCCCTCGGGTTGTGTCATTCAAAAGAATGGCAAGGCTGATCGTCACGATCAAGCTGAGTGGGTTGTGGAATGCATGATCCTGCCTGATAGTCCTGTTGAGACTAAACGTGACCATCCTCCTGATATTCAGTCTCTACTCACGAAGAAGAGCAAAGTCTTTGCAGATTTGCCTCCTGGACCACCACCTGAACGGGGTTCAGAACATATAATCGAGCTCAAGGAAGGAGCTAAACCGGTGATTACAACTCCATATCGGTACCCGTGAGATTGAGAAGAATATTCAAGAACTCTTGGAGATGGGTTTCATTCGCCCAAGCAAGAGTCCCTTTGCATCTGCAGTGGTTCTTGTGAAGAAGGATGGTACCATGCGCATGTGTGTGGACTATCGTGCTTTGAATCAAAGCACCATCAAAAACAGATACCCCATTCCCAGAATAGATGAGCTCATTGATGAGCTACATGGGGCCAAGTTCTTCTCGAAGATTGATTTGAGGTCGGGTTACCATCAGATTCGAATGAGGGGATCTAATGTGGAGAAGACAGCTTTCAGATGTCACTATGGCCATTTCGAATTCTTAGTCATGCCATTTGGGTTGGCTAACGCTCCGGCTACCTTTTAGTCTTGCATGAACCGTGTTTTTCAGAATCAGTTAAGGAGGTTTGTGTTGATTTTTTTTTATGACATTCTGATTTACAGCAAGACTTGGGTAGATCATCTCAAGCACTTGGAGGAAGTGCTTAGTATCCTGGAATTTGAGAGTTTGTTCGCAAAAGCATCCAAATGTGAATTTGGGATGGAGGAGTTACTGTATCTTGGCCACATAATCAGTGCTGAGGGAGTAAAGGTGGACCCTGAAAAGATCAAGGCAGTAGTTGAGTGGCCACCTCCAGAGAACTTGACTCAGTTGAAAGGTTTTCTGGGTCTTTGTGGATTTTATCGGAGATTCGTAAAGGGGTATTCACAGAATGCTGCTCCTCTTACTGATCTCACCAAAAGGGGAGCCTTTTGTTGGTCAGAAAAGGCTCAAATTTTTTTTGACAAGTTCAAGAAGATCATGAGCTCGTGTCCGGTTCTAGCTATTCTGGATTTCTCCAAGCCATTTGAGCTGCAATGTGATGCATCAGGTGAAGGAGTTGGGGCTGTCCTGATGCAAGACAAACACCCTATTGTGTTTGAGAGCAGAAAACTAAGGGGTGTTGAAAGAACATACTCGATTTATGACAAGGAAATGCTTGCCATTATGCATGCATTAGCCAAGTTCAGGCAGTACTTGGTGGGGAACAAGTTCGTGGTCAAGACTGATCACAATAGCCTCAAACATTTCATGCATCAGAAGGACCTGAACGAGAGGCAACAGAAGTGGGTGAGTAAGCTTCAAGCTTACGACTTTGACATTGAATATGTCAAAGGGAAAAATAATATTGTGGCTGATGCTCTATCCAGGAGACCCCATCTTAGCTCGTTGTGTGAGCTTACTACAGATTGGAGAGACATGTTGCTTGCTGATTATGCCAAAAATCAGTTTGCAACCAGCATTATTGAGGGTACTTTTCAGGATGAAAGATACAAGGTGATTGAGGGATTGATACACTATAAGGGAAGAATCTTTTTGGTGGCTGAATCTAAGCTTAAGAAGAAGATTCTTTTGACATTTCATGATATTCCAATTGCTGGTCACCAAGGATTTTTCAAGACATATAGGCAGATCCGAGAAAGGTTTTCTTGGAAAGGGTTGAAGGGAGAAGTACAACGCTACATTCAGGAGTGTCCTGTTTGTCAAGTGAATAAGAATGAGCATACTTTACCAGCCGGTTTGCTGCAACCACTCCCTATTCCCAATAAAAAATGGGAAAGCATTTCGATGGATTTCATCACAGGGTTGCCCAGGGCCCAAGGGAAGGATTGTATTTATGTGGTAGTGGATAGGCTAACCAAATTTGCTCACTTCTTCGCCATTACCAGCTCTTTTTCAGCGGCACAAGTTGCAGATCTGTTTTTTCGTGAAGTGTTTAGGCTGCATGGATTGCCAAAAAACATTGTGAGTGATAGGGACAGCAAGTTCCTAAGTACTTTTTGGCAAGAGATCTTCAGAATGAGTGGTACTGTGCTCACTCCAAGCACTAGTTACCACCCCCAAACAGATGGACAAACTAAAGTAGTGAACAAGTGGTTGGAAGGCTACTTGAGAAACTATGTTTCAGAGCAGCAAAGAGCATGGGTTAAGTGGCTGCATATAGGCGAACACTGCTACAATTCTTCTTTCCATATGTCGATTAAGATGTCTCCTTTCTTGGCTCTTTATGGGTATGAAGCACCTAGCTTTGCCGATTTGGTGTTTGGTGACAGCAAAGCACCCCAAGCCAAGGAATTGTTGCAGCAAAGTCAAGACATCATGAAATCCTTGAAGGATAATCTGCAGATTGCACAGAATCAGCAGAAGATGTATGCTGATCAGAGGCGTGTTGAACGATCTTTCGTGGTTGGGGATATGGTTTATCTCTGATTACAGCCTTACCGACAGTCTACTCTCAAGAAGAGTGGAGCTGAGAAGCTCAAACCTCGCTTCTATGGGCCATTCAGGGTCATCAGAAAAGTTGGGGCAGTAGCTTATGAGTTAGAGCTACCTTCTGATAGCAGAGTGCATAATGTCTTCCACGTGTCTCGCCTCAAGAAGGCACTTGGACATAATGTGGTTGCTTCATCACAATTGCCACCTTTGGATGAAGAGGGACAGTTGGTTCTAATTCCAGAGGAGATACTTGATTTCAGAGAACGTTCTTTGAGGAAAAGAACCATCAGAGAATACTTGGTGAAGTGGAAGAACTTGCCTATGGAGGATGCGACTTGGGAAAGTGATGAGATTTTGCAGCATCCTGGTTTGCGATTGCTTGAGGACAAGCAATCTTGGGGAGGGCGGATTGTAATGTCCCCTTCTCAAACCTGATCTTTCCAGTACCGTTGGCCTTTTCCGGAAACCCGAAGGCTAGTCGGAAGGTAAAATTAGGGTTTCCTATTTTTAAGGATGTCTTTGCTTGGAGCTGGTGGATTCAATGGCGGATTCTTTCTGGGTTTTCAGAGAGCTTCGCAGTGGTATGTTCGTCTCGGCATTCGAGCATCTTCAGGAATTTACTATTTTTAGTAAATTCTATTTCTGGCAGTTTTTCAGTTGGGTTCAGCATGGTTGACTTCCTACTTCAGTTTGGTCAGTTGACTTGGTCATTATTGGCTTCAGGGCACAATTGGAGAGATAAGTTGTTATATTTAATTTAAAGTCACGTTTTAATATTATATTCGAACGTTGACCCCTTGGCCTAGTCTATTGACTTTATGTTGTTTTGAAAGGTGGTCTTTTTGATGGTGGCGCCTCATTAAAGATTATTTTATATTTTATATTTTACCCAAAGTCAAATCAAGAGATAAGGTGGACGCATTTATTAAAGTATGGAATTTATTTAAAAGGTGAATATTGAACTTGAAGGAAAAGGACGCCATCTTTGAGGAGATTAGGGTTTTTGACTTTGAAGTGGATTTTAGGGTTTCGAGAAGTCAACAGGAAAATTATAAAAGGAAGACTTTGAGCCTCATTTCATATCTTTGGTCTACAGTATTGTTATGCTGCCGGTTCAGCTCTAGGTTTGCTTCGAGGAATGAAGGCCTCCTAGCTCGAGCATCGC
Organism: Sequoia sempervirens; assembly: GCA_007258455.2. Classification (NCBI taxonomy): domain Eukaryota; kingdom Viridiplantae; phylum Streptophyta; class Pinopsida; order Cupressales; family Cupressaceae; genus Sequoia; species Sequoia sempervirens. The sequence goes on from VDFB02118905.1 coordinate 16,141, forward strand.
TTCTTGTTTGCAAGACATCAACTAGTGATGAGATATCTACATTTGTGAGTTGCATTCAGTTTAAGTATTGTATTCAGCTTGTGCTTATTAGATCTGTTTTGCATATTAGTAGTTTTCCGAATATTGCATTGTTGCTACAGCAGATTCATGTTTTATTTCATAAGTCAAAAAATAACAAAAAAATCGTTCTGGGTATTAGCTCATATCCATTGCTAGGTCTAGGCGCCCTCATGTTCTAGTTTGCAGATTTTTTAATGAGAGCATTGAATTTTAAAGGCAGATCGCCCCTTTCTAGAAGCCGTACCTCTTAATGCTGTCTTGAATTCCGTGCAAATTAGATTTGTGGTATTTGGGTCTGTTTTAGTGTTTGGTCTTGGTCGCCTTTATCATTAGAGTGCATTGCATTTTATTTCACATCGATTGGACATTCCTTGATGAAGTTATGAACATTTCTTTAAGATTGTAAGCTGCTGGTTATATGATAAAAAGTGCAGATCTGTTATGTCAGTTTGAGAAATCTGCATCTTCCTTATTGGGTTGGTGTTGAGGTTTCCTTGTATACTCTGCAGAAGCTTCTTGTTGAATGCATCATTTGGAAGAGCATCTTATGTCTTGATATTGCAGGCAATAATATCTTTGTAAGCTGGCAGTAGTACTGACCAGTTGTTCTTAATATTGCTTCATGGTTATTTGTAATACTCATTCTTCCTTCAGTAATTGTTGTAATAGATAAATCTCCGCCCTATGGTAGCTACTTTCCCACTTTGGGTTAGCAAGCACATTCTGGGTGTTGAGTACTTTCAGCTTTCCAGTATTTCCTTCAAGCATTATACTTTGTAACACTCCGTCATATGGTCGCCCCTCACTCCATTCTGGATTGGGTAGCACATACTTGGTGTCGAGTTCCCTTTCAGCACTTAGAGTAGAAGATCCTCTGACCATATGCTCGCCATCATCGACGCCATTCTTGGTTAGAGTTCCTGCATAAGCAATTTGATTTAGATCCTCTGACCAATGCTCACACCTTGCCCACATCGGGATCCTGGTGTACATTCTGGTTAGAGTTGCTTCAGCACGTTTTGGTTTATCTTCTAACCTTAACAGGTGTATTGATTGTAATTTGTAAATTGAAAAAATCGAAAAAATTGGCTCGGAATATTTCAGGTTTTCAGTTTGGCATATTTTTGTGCGTTGGTTTTGATCATTTCAACCAATATTTTGACCTTCACTTTTTCTTTTCCAAAGGCCGTCCATTTCTTCCTCTCCTTTCGGAGTCTTTTTAGGGCTTTGGCCATCGTTTATGTATCCGATGGGAGAGAATAGTCTGAATAATCATATGATAGCCTGATCTTCCACATCCGAACAGATATCGGGTCACGGACCTTCTTCCAAGGTATTTGTCGTATCAACACCATCCTGGTAATAACATCAACAATTGATTTAGTTCTCTAACTTTGCATGATGAGCTCGAGGTTCAGTGTCGAACCCGGTTGCTCTGATACCATGTGTAACAACCTAACTGAACTACGGTTACAAAAGTTAACTGTCAACTACCTTCAGCTGAAATGATACTAATTGTTTTCAAGAGATCTAGGGTTTTCCAACAATTCCAACTATTTTCAAGAAGCAGTTTCACAAAACCATAACTGAATAACTACCATTCTAGGGTTTACTTATAACACAACGGTTATCTTAATTTTCTACAACTAACTTTCAAAATTCAACTTTGCAACGTAAATTAACAATTAACTAATCTATAATGGCAATTTAAGTTTGATCAATGTTCATATAATCTAGATGAATAACAATTCAACAAATAGTAAACATTCAGATTTACCTGGAAATAGTGCGAGAAATAGATTTTACATTTGTCACCATCTTCATTTGTAATGCTATTCAGAGAGGAAAGGAAATCATCATCAGGGGCTTTACCACCCAACCAAGACCTGCTGGTCTCCCGAGTTTCTTCAACTGAAGAACCCGCCCTTCACGAGGTCAATTAACAAGGATCACTTGTTATCAGGTCTCTGAGCCTGATGTCCATGAGCCTATACTGCTGATCGATCCTTCCTCTATAGGTTCCTCCTATCAGAAGGATCATCCTGACCAGAGTATATCTAGATCATGGAAGCTGACATTGCCGAACTAGCATCTACCTTGGCCAAGGATTTTTAAGTTGATTATGGCATCACTGTGCCGTCAGCACACACCCTTGCCCATTAAGATTATACAAGATTTTGGTTCCCAATACATACATCCTTGATGTCAAAAACTCTTGGTTCATGTTCTTACTGTTTGTTATTAAATTGATTTGGTTCATTTATTTATGGAGTTTAACGGTTGCCCAAAAGGAAGAGATGGTGTTCAGATTGGTTCAATCATTCCCTATTGGATTTCAAGACAGTTCCAGATCATGGTAATATACTCTCTATGATCATTCCAGAAAATACAGAAGGTTGCGAGGTTCCAGCTAATCACTGGCTTCAAATGTACAGATTAGAGCATCATAAGATTAAAAGAAAGGTAAGGGTAAAATGTAAACAGAGAATAATATAGCCGCTTCAAGGATTAGACTAAAGTTTAACCAGAGTATAAATAAGGAAGAAGTTTCCTTAGCTGAGTGCTGCAAGATGATGCAATGCAGAAAGAAGTTGCGAAATAAAGTTTAGTTGCTCCCAGATTCTTTCGAAGGTAAAGCTGGGTTACAAATTTAGACGGCATACACATTTGAGAATAAGGATTGCAGGGCCCAAACAGAGGTTCATCCAATTACAATAATAAAGTTTTCTTCAGCAAAGATAAAGATAAAGAAAATAATCCCAAGCGAATTTTTGATTCACAAATTCCTACTCATTCAATGAAGAAAACAATTTACGCAATTGAATATTATGCATAGAGAAAACAGATGGGAAGTATTATTTACTACGTGCCTGGTAATAATATCAGAAGTTGAAAAATGCTAGTGATCGCTGCTATTGTCCACGATTTCGGCTCAGCTCATTTCCAGAGGGAATCGCGAATCACAGATGATTATCCGGAAGAGAAAAAGAATGGTGTCCAAGGTATCACTTGTTCAGAAGAACTCCGCCCGACTCTACAAGAAGAATAATAAACAAGGCAAAGAATAGGACGATACCCTAACCATGGCGAAAGGAAAATATCCGTTTTTCCCAAATGAGGAAGAAAACAATTGTCCAGAATGAATTTCCCCAGATGAGGCCGACGCTTAAATGCTTGTCCCTTCGAATTCCCCATCGAGCCTCTTGAATGCAAGATGTGACATTACAAGCATGATGATACTGGCGGAGTGTTCAGCTTCCCCCATTCATCGGCCCTCTTTCCCCACGCAAAACCACCACAAGATGCATTTTTTTTTTTAAAGATTAACTATAATACCTCTTTTATTAAATTCAAAGCTTTAATATTTAGACATTTAAAGTTTTGCCATGATAATATTTAAAATACCCTTATGAAGTATTAATATCTTAATGTTTTCTTTTCAGACTTTATTATTCATTATTTATTTTACCGAGGCCAAGGTCATCTTGTGTTGTCATATACTTCCCAGAGTTTGATGACAATTAGATCCTTGTCAACCGCGTCCTCTCCCTGATGATAGTCCCTTTTCCTTTCTTGTGTTGTTGGTCCTGCAACCACTTGACACCAAAAGCTAGAGTTAGACTATTCCTAACATATTAATTCACATTTAAATATAATATCATCATTATCATCATCATCTATAATCGTATTTACGTGATTAAATAATCATTCACCTTTTTCATTCAATTTCCAAAAGATAAAAATAAAATAAAACAATTATTTAATCCCTTAATTCACATTCATAAGAAAGATAATTTTCATTAACGATAATAATGACCATGATTTCAATACCATAACTTATTAAGTTCTAGGGGGGTTGTGACACTTCTTCCATTGAATTTTCTCAGCATCATCGGATGGCTCAAGCACATCATTTTCCACAAAATCTAGAAGATCATTTTCTTCTAAGGCAATAAGAACTCTGAATTTCCAAGAGGTGAAATTTGATGCACCATCAAGCCTATCTTTGACCTTGACTCTGTTCACCATCTTCGATACTTAGATAGACTGCCCTAGAAAAGGAGATGGCTTGGCTGCTTAAACAAATCTGATCCGATCTTGCTTAAACCCACTCTGATACCATGTTAGTTTTAGACCAGAAATGTAAATAAGCAGAAATACAACACACTAAACAAAAAACACATAAAATTACCCTGGGAAAAACCCTCCTTCTCAAGGGAGAAAAACCCAGCAAAATATCTCTTATATATAGAAAGAATAAGAGCAGAAGTCTGCTTACAAATCAGACCCTTCTCAAGGCCGAATTTGATACAATAAATAGATAAATCTCTCCTTGATACAAGCTGAATATAATTATGTTTTGAAATCTGATCTGTTGCTAAAGATGGCGATCTGCTGCTAAGTGCGAACTCCTTCTTGAGAAAATGCGAATGAAATGAGAAAATGAATGATCATCACCTTGTATATATACAAAACTAGGCGACTTTTCATCTAGGTCGGCCTCTTTGAAGAAAAAAATATATATATAAAATATCATTTGTAACAAGGCCAACCTGCCTTGGTAAACATTTATTATTTTAAATTTGAGAGAAAAATATCTCCCGCCGCTATAACATCAACAGATAAAACCCCGTCAAATTATCACAGCAGCATAGAAGTATAAATGTAGTTCAATTGCCTGGGTTTAAAATGGGAAAATCTTGGCAAAATCTGAGGAACTAAAAAATAATGTTTTAGTTGTAAAAACAGAAAAAAAAACTAATTTTATTATTTCATGTCAAATATAGTGATTATAGATAAAAATAGACATTATACATTATAAAAACACTAACTATAAAAAATTGTATAAGACTTAAAAAAAATCTTTTTAACTTTAATTTTAGATGGTTTTTGTTAAATGTATATATGGGGCACCTTCAAAGCTACAGCACCCTTACTAGGGCATAGCAGTAGCAACTAAGCACTATGATAATCTAGTATTCAACATATCAGAATCATAACCTAAGCACAATATAGACATATCAACAAACAAGTTTATTATCACCAGACCCTATACCACCTCCCATATGACCATAGTTCTAGCACTCATGTGCCCTGTTGTACACTTAAACCTGATATTGGAATCAGCTTCACTTTTGTTTCAATCAAATTCTTTGCCTTCTTGGACAAGCCATGGAATTTGAGACTATGCACTATGGAATCCTTGCAAACAGCCTATATCAGCAGACCCTGATCCAGATATGGCATAGAATAACCACTGGTTATTTCCACAGCACCCTAATTCTCTGACACTACTATATTCTGCATTACAAGACTCATATCCTACATATAGCATTCCAGAACATCCACATGTTTACATATCTCCTTCATGTCTTCCCTGAACCTTTGTAACCTATGGTTGACTTCTGCACCGTCCATATTTTGCTTTTTATTATTCAACTTTGTCTCTCTTCAACCCCAATCCAGTTCCTATAGGTCTTTTTCACATCCATCCGTTCTGAACCAGCAACACAAAAATGTAGTCACAAAGCTGCATTTTCGAATCATCTCTTGCATTTTCTCTTTGAAATCTGTCATTATTGTGGCATGTGACCGAAGCAGACCATAATCCGCCTAACCCTCCTGCCCCAATATAGTCTTCATCATCCTCATATTAACGGAGGCTGTTTGGAACCACTTGTCATTGCAACACGTATACCAGTGCTGAAGCACCAAGGGCATGCAAATGCTAGACTCTCCAGCTGGCACCATCCAATAACAACCAATAATGCAGCCATCGGTATATAGCACATAGATCTCATATTGAAGTAATCAGAAACACATCCAAATGTAAATGCATAGCATGCAAAGAGCACCACTATACCGAATGTCACCGCCGGCCACCACCACTTGCACTCCACAAACTAGCGACATTCCTTGTAATTATTATTATTCACTATCTTTGATTATAATATCACCAAGAGATTATCAATCATACTTGTCCATACTTTCTAAGAGGGATAAATAAGATTGAGTTGCTCCAAAATTGTTTAAAAGATTAGTTGTGTATTTTTCTCTCAATAGCAATGAGAAATTTTGCACGATATTAATTTCTGTTACCATATCAGAACTTATAGTATCTATTTAAGCTGCCAGTTTGGACAGGAGTCTTTGATGATTGCATTTAGTGAATCTCCTTCTATTTCTATGTCTTTATATCCTGCTGACACAGAGGCTTGTATCCCTAACAGAAGTGCCAACCATTCTGCAAGGTTGTTAGTTTAATTATCCAAATATTAAGAGCCACCAAAAATAAATTTCCCATTTGTGTCTCTTACCACAAAGCCTGCCCCCACATTACCTGGATTGCCTTTTGCAGCACCATCAAACTTGAGTTTTACTCTTGTCAAAGGTTTTAAGTTTTAACCACTTAAGAAGCTTACCATTTTGCTTTACTTTTCCCAGCCCTTTAACGAGAACCTTAAGAGGTTTTATGTTAAAAAACATATGGATGACCTGAAAACAGTAGGTTGTTCTAGAATGAGGCATGACTTAATATTTTAAGGGCAGTTTTCTACCTAAACCCTTATTAGAGTATAAATTAAATGAAAAACCTTCATCATCGTTTAAAATTTTAACTTTATCAATTCAAAGTAAAAATTAGAAAAGATTTAAAATACCCTTACCCTAATTCTAAACAAAAAATGTTCAGTCTGCCTTTGCTCTGTATTTTTTGGTCTCTTTTAAGTTTAAACATCAGCCACACACACACACACATGCACGCATGCCCGCACGCACCACACATATATAAATTGAGAACCACTTTTTAAAAACTTGGGAAAAACTCGTGGGACTGCATAAGAAATGCAGTGAGCGGTGATTTCTCAGGTTAATCATGAGGTTTTCGAGTCTAATGCTACTACTTCTGACAGTTACTAACGAACCTTACATAGATTACCACTAGCAGACCAGATGTGTGCTCTGTTCACAATGATGACCTTAAACTAGTTTTTTATATGTATCTTATCTCTGCAACTTGCGTAGAAAATTTATTAGATGCGATTCATTTTGCAACCAACCATTATGTGTTGTCCATAAAAGCAGAGTACAAAGCAACAGTTAGTGCATCTTGTAAAACAATACAGCTCTGAAGGATACTAGGCGATCTGAATCCACAGATCGTAAGCTGCACTTCTCTTTTCTGATTATCAAACGCTATCTGACTTGCAAAGCATGCCATGCTTGATGGCAAGACCAAACTTATTAAGGTTTATCACGGCTACATCAAACAGTATCTACAAGGAAATCAAATTGATCTGCTATGGAAGTTAACGTTAGCTAAAATATATTTGCCTAAGGGATTAAGGACAATCTTGGAAGATTTGGCATGAAGTTTGATTTGAAAGAATAATAGCCAATCATTAAGTGGCTGTCTTCCATAAAAACATCCGACTTGTGGCAGGCTAGCTGTGTGTGTTTGTGCAATTTTCTTTGCACATACAGACGTGCAATTGCTTTTAACATTGGATATGATTTTGACTTTATTTACTCATTAATGCAATGGTCCATGTTATATATGTAGTTCACTTCACTTTTATAAGCAATATGTTTGTACATAGGACAATACATTTTGTTAATTTAGCCTCTGTTTCGAGGTTATATAAATGTCAAATATAACATGTCAAATTCATGTCAAATTTCTTTGTGCAACAAATTTTTTATTTTTTTGTGTTTGTCTTATATGAATTTCAACATAAAACATTAATTTTTACTAGTTTGTATTATTTTTCTTCTTCTGTCTTACATGAATTTCAACAAAATACTCTATTTTCTATTAGTTTGGAATGTGGTTATCTTGCAGAAACTGTGTATTGTGATGAATCTGCAAATAAGGAGAGATTAAAATTGAGAAGATGATTGTTTTTGGATGAAAAAAGAATTCTTTTTCTTTCTTTTTCATATGTGAAAATTTGTGAAACCGTGGTACCTTCTTTGATATTGTATTCCTTTATTCTGCCAGCACAAATGATGAGGTATTTGAGGAGTACAAGAAAAATTACATTTTGGAACAAGAACGCAAAGCAAAGTTGTGAACTGTGAAGTTTCTCGACACATTATTTTTTGAAGCGTGACTTACAATCTAATTTGCCATTCAAGATGTATATGCCATCTATAGACTACAAATGTAGCCTCTTTGATCGGGCATTGGTCAGATATCTGGTTAATGAGTCTAAAAGTGACAATTTGTATTAATATTTGCACGTATTTTCTTTTTATTACTGAGTGGAGGATTTCACCTTGGTAAAAGAAAGAATTTTAAAATAAAAAATTAAAAAAATATATAATCGTAATCGAAACCTGGAAGGTCTGATGGAGCACAAGATCATATCTTAATGGGATTTATCTGACTTTTGTAGATTGTTAACTCACAAGAATGTAAGAACATAAGGTTTTCATAGTCCATCGAAATATGACAAGGCATTTGGAAAATATTATGTAAAATTGGGATGAAAAAGATATTTTAAGAACAATGTCTTTTTCATTTTAGAGATCTTAATTATTGGCATTATCTTGATGGCTGTTAATATTATTTTGCTTTACATTTATTTCTAAACAAAGAAAACTTGTGTATTTATATTATCTTTAAGCCTAGGCCAATTCATAAAAAAATAATGGCACCTGCAGACTTTTTCTTTTCACGGTGAATCTCAAGGTTATTTAAAATAAGAATCTCGATATTGAGCGTGGCAGATTAAGACTATTACAATAGTGTAAACTGGATATCATGATATTGTACTCTCCAAGGTCATAGATTAAAAAGTCACTACTTGCGAACAATTCTGAAAGCCGTGTAGAGGCAGGGAAAATATTGCATATTTCGTTTTTCTGCTGTATGCATTACACCCATTCTTGCATTTCTTGATAATTAAATTTCTCACTCTGCGAGTGTTGCTTTGCTGCTTCCTTCACCCATCTATATTTTAGACTTTTATATGCCTAAGTTGTGAGTAATAGATATATAATTAATAAAGGAACAAAGGCAATTCTATATGATAAGGAAGGGTCACATTAATAACTTATTGTAACATGTAAATAAATATTTGTATCAATGAACTAAGGACTTTCTAAGATCAAATTCTTGAATCTGGCGTATCTTGAATGTTTCAAGTCTTCAATCATTATTTGCTGTTATTTGCACAAAATTGGCATAGTAAGTGTTCATTTTGTCTTTGCTGTATTCTATAAAATCTTTCCATCACGATTCTTCTTGCTGCAACTCATGATACATTTGGATGCCTGTGCAAAATGTCATCAAACACTGAAGATGCGACAAAATAAGGATCATATACAAGAAAGAGAGCCCAATTATCTTCAAAAGGCCTCGAAAAGATGAGAATCTACACCAAATATTTCAGGTGTTTCTAGGTCGTGTTGATGCGTGTTTTATGACACACTAAACACTCTAGAACAAAGAGTCCAAAGACGCTCTATCCTTTCTTGAAAAACTACCTCATATGCTAAGATTGCTAGAAAGGTCATACGGTAATTCCAATGTTTCGTAAGTTGGGGGATGGACAAGCTCAATGGATGATGTGATATGCTGGTATCACAAAGGGACCTTTGACAACAAATTACTCAAAAGTAAGGATTTACATTGATCTGACGTTGAATGCTCTTTTATTCTTGGGATTTTCAATTTTGAAAAAAAAGGAAAGGGGATGAGGGTTTAGAAACTAGACTTATGCTAAACTACTCCTATGAACTTAAGAGACAAATGTTGGATAGTGAAATTCAAACCAATCTTTGCTTTGCCAAGTACGATGACTACAACTAGACAAAGATGGTGCAATCTTCAATGGGATTTACAAATGATGTCCTATTACACAATACCACCATCAATTCGAACAATGCATATAGGTAATAGAATTCAAGTTAAACAGTTTCAAAGTTCAGACTAACCTTGCACATGAAATTGAAAATCATTCAATTGAAAAAGGTATGAACTAATTTCACTATTTTCAACACTATCAATCTTTCATTCATCTAAGAAATGTTGAAGCTAATTTACTTTATTGAAGAAATATGAAACCATGCAAGCTCTCAAAGTAACAAATGCTCAACTATGAGTCAAATCATTATTTGAATAGCACTAGTAGCAACAATTTCACAAGTCTCCCCGAATAAATGAAATGAATGGGGTTTATATAGGCACCCCAATTACAAAGCAACGACCCAAATTAATTTGAGATCCATGGCCAAGATTATTCCAAGAAACCCTAACCCTAAAAAATGTAACTAACTCATGGACACATGGCACAAGTAGGACAAGCCATTTGGAGTGTGGAAAATAATGACACCTTGCAAATTAATCGAGCAAGTGGGAATCCAAAATGCAATTCCCCTTGGCTTGCTCCCTGGTTGCAAATGCAAGAAACTTTGTTAACACCAAATCGAGCTCGTCCATTGATATGTTTGGCATAGAATCCAGCTGCACTCCCATTATGTCCAAGGTTTCAAGGCACTGAGTGAAAGTATTTTCCCATCTACCTTCTTGTTTCTGAAAGCTATCCATAAAGGTCAAAAGAGAAGACATGTCATCAAGCTAGTTTTCTATGATAATTTGCATTTCCTTGAAGTAAATATTCATCACATTTCTCTTCAATCCTTCCAAATCCAAGCCATTTGTATCATGATGCACTTGCCCTGTTAATCCTTCAAGAGGTGAGGATTCTAAGTTGTATTTTCCCAAGAGAATTTTGTATAACAGCACACTCCTCTTTCATTCCATCGTATATCTTCTTCTTTGCTAACAAGGAATGATACCATCTGCTAAAATCATATAAAACTCCACTGTCAATAACACCTTCCTGGATCAATATTTACAGGGATACTTCCTTTAAAACCTTCAAACGAGGTATTACCTTGTCTTTTATATATTGGAAGTCTTCCAGTTATCTTCAATCTGGCAAATTTCATTCATAAGCAAGGTTGATCTGTCATAGGTCTGAGCACATTTCTTCAAGAATTGCTCCATCTGTTTTGAGATATTGTTGATCCAACTCCTAGTTGCTTGGCTTGTGATCCTCATAGTCTTAAGATTGTCAATGGATTCCAGAGGAAGGGATGATGGTGGGATAAAAGTTTCACCTTCTTGGCGCAAGGGGGTTGTTATTTGTTGAATGAACTCTATTAATCTCAAATTTTCCAGCTCTAGTCTTTCCTTCTTCTCCTTTGTTTTGTCAAACTTCTCCTTGATGGCTTTGGAAGTGTCTGCTAGCTCATGAAAATCTTGTTCTATCGTGGTTGGCCCAATGTCCAACGTTGTAACATCATAGTCCATTGGAGTAATCTAATCTCTAGGCTTGTCAACCTTTGGGACTGCAACTTGTAAAACCCTGGATCCTGCACCATTTCTGATAATCTGAGTACTTTTTAGGCTTCTTTGGTGTTTTAGCTTTGTCAATCCTCTCTAAGAAGTCCTATATGCTTTCAATTGGTTGAACTTCATCTAGTGGTTTAGATTTCTTCATCAAACTTTCAGTCAACCAATCTGGGATGGTGGATAATTCCATCCCATCTTCCAATTGAATATCATCAATTCTAACCCTTTCAAGGCAGAAATTATTTCATCTCCCAGCTCATTGTTTTCAAGGATCTCAATATCTCCCATGCCTTCAATCATTAGCGTATCACCTCCTTCCAAACACTCGGTGAAGGTTTGCTCTTGAAGAAAATTCAGTTGTTCTAACTCTTGAAATTCAACCTCTTGTTCATGGTTTGGTTCAATCTCAGCAATGGACGCCTCTTCTACTATTCTGATTGATAACGTACTTGAAGATGATGGAATTTCATTCACCTTTTGCTTCTTACTTTCCAACTCTTTACTAGCTACTTCCTTTTCCTTTGTTTGAAGATCTTCAATCATTGCTTTCCTCTTGCTTGGACATGGAAGTTCATCAGGACCTTCTCCAACTATTTCTCACTGACTTTCTTCATTGCTCAACGTGGCATAGGTAAGGGAGATTCCTTCTTTTCTTAATCTGTTGATCTAATTATCCACCCATTCCCTAGAATAAGCTACAATGTCCTTCATCAATACATTCAAATCAGTCAACTCAGGTTGTGTCCAATTGGGCAACAAGATAGGCTTGTTATTTTCTTGTTCAAATTGAGGATGCATGTAGTTCCCATTGTCTTTTACTTGGTCAAGAACGGGGAATAAGTCACTTTTTCACAAGGTCTATTGGAATTCTAGACCACATCTTCTTCCTGACTCCATATTCGTCCACCAAGTTAGGCCAATAGTCTTCAATCTGCATAACATGAAGGGACTTCTTGCGTGAATTCTCAAATATAGATCATAATCTGACCTCGGTTTATAAGTGCCAAACTTATAAAATTGTAATTCTGATTTTGTTGTCTTGGCTGATTGCAATGAGGGGCAGACTTCTAGCATTTTCCCAATTACAATAGGAAAATCCACTCTTTGTTTGTTCTTTTTCCCTTGAATGGAATCCACATGTGCCAACTGCCTTGCAACTTCAAGCATAATAATCTTGTCAGTTGGATATTGAGGGAGTTTATACTGAGCATTTGCGAATCCATTAACTCTTATGTATGTAAAAGTCGGAAATTGGATGAACCAAGATCTGAATTTATCAAGCAACGCCATAGCCTCTTTAGATAACCTCTTTTGGATTCCTCCTTGAACCAATCGAGTGATATACATGAGGAAGGCGTCATTGGCTATCTTATAATTGTCCTTATAATGCAACTGTAGTTGTGAGTAACAATCATGTGCTTTGAATTGGTTATTTTGAAGTCCAACTTGCCCTTTGCAAATCAATCCTTTATACTTGGTAAATCGGGTCAGGATGTAGACTATGTAGGAACTCATGTAGAAAGTCTTGGTCTTCTCCAAGTTTCTTAACTGGAAATCAATGTTGTCACTTATTAATTTAGCCCAATTTATTGTTTCCATTCCTAATACGACCTCCTCTACATATGAAAACATTCATTTTTGGAAGAAAGCTCCCTGAGAAGTACCCATAATCATGTTCAGCATGTGGATCATGTCACTGTATTCTTCCTTAAAAGCTACGCAAATCAATCTCTTAGGTAGCTTAGAACGATGCCTCTTCGTTTCCTTAACCCAATTGGAATTAATTATATCCATACAAGATTCTTTGGCCTAATCAAACATGGTTTGTGATTCCTCTTGGGTCCTGTTCAACATTTTGTGATGACGAGTACCAAACACCTCTCTGACCGAATCTTCTGTGAAGTATGCCAAAGTGATCCCGTTAGATGCTTTAATGGATCTTGTATGTGGATTGTATCTTCTAGCGCACTCAACTACTCACTGCACTGAACTGCAGGTGGGAATCCTGTTGCTTGGTGAAGTCCGCATTTAACCATGTTGGTTGCAATAGGCGTGGGCATTTCATGTTGAGTGCCAAACATCCTTTTCTTGTGCTGAATTGCTCGAAGTTAGTATCTGCTACTTTCTCCCATTTCGATGACAGTTGAGATTCTAGATGGAATTCCCTAATAACTTCTTTCACTTGGATCTTTCTAACTCCGCCTCCTATGTTCTTTGGAGTAGACATTGCACCTGTACGAAGCTTGAAGTTCGAAAATTTTCACAAATTGCAAAGAAGGCGATTTTATGGCTAGAGAATATTTAAATAAATTAATTAAAAAATTCTAGAACTCGACTACTTAGGTTGGTTGGAGAATAAATTTTAATAAAATGAAATTTTACCAGCCTTCATCTTTTTTTTAAGAACATTCAGAGAATTTTTTAAACAATTTACTGGACTTTTAGAGCTAAAAACTGAAGTTTTTGTAAATCCAAGATAAAAATTCCTTTTTCCTTCTTCAAATTCGCCAGCTATGATTCTGCAGTTGCATGAGAAATTTGAAAATAGAAGAAAAATATCCAACCTTGTGCTCTGGAATCAATGTAACTTGCAACTCAAGAAGAAAAGAAGAAGGACGCCTTTGGCTGAGAGAAGTTTGCCTGTGAGAAAATTTGACCTGTGAATAATGAAAAATAAACTCTCAAGCACTTCTTTTATAATAAAAACTTTCCTTATTGGCCTGGGTCGACCTCTTCTTTGATTGGTTGCTTTGTTTTAAAACACAAAAAGCGATCTTATCTTCCTTTTGATTTTTCAAGGGTGCCCCTTCTTGCTTGCTTGTTAAGTTTTTAAATAAAAACTTAAGTTATTTTAAATTCCTTGCCTTAGAAAAATCGACCTTTAAGTGGACTTATCCACTTTGCAACTGGATTTTCTCCTTTTACCAAGGTAACTCTTTGCCTTAGCTAATTTTTTTTATTTTCTCCTTCAAAATTCAACTTTCAATTGGAATTTTCATCCTTTCAAGTGGATTTTGACTTCATCATGAAATTCTTGAAGTCCCATTTTGAATTTTGAATTTGCCTTAGCCAATTTTCACCTTTAGATACATTCGCCAACTGGAATTTTTAATCATCCAACTGGATTTACTTTTGAACTTGGGCAAATTTTAACTGGGTTTTTCAAGTGGATTTCATTTTGATGAATTTCAAATGGATTTTTTCATGATTCAACTAGATTTCTTTATGGGGCGCACCTCTCCAGACTTAGGTGAATTTCACCATAATCTCCTTGCTTTTTACTTGATTTTTCGTTGATTTTTCTTCCTTGAAGGTGCGATTTTCAATTGATTTTCCATATTTTTGCATGTGCTTTTCCTTGCTTTTTAAACCTTTGCATGCGTTTTTCCTTGCTTTTCTCATGATTTTTCTAATTTTTTAAGATTTTTGGTTTATTTTTTCCTGCTTTTCAATTCTAAAAGTGGAAATTTTCGACTCCACTGCTAGTGAGACCTAGCACTTTCTAAAAATAGAAAAAAACAAAAAGCAACTTTCTAAAAATAGTAAATTCCAGATTGGTCCAAAAATGCCAAAAACAAAAAAAGCAAAAAGCAAAAAAGCAGAATCCCTAAAAAATAGGAAGTGTCAGAATTGAGCAAAAGCACAGGCGATCCTCGTCTATCGAGTCTTCTAAGCACTTCTATGACGTTCATGTTCAGTTTCAGGCTCAAATTCTCAACTTGGTTCGGGTGATGACTCCAGACTTTGACATGAAATTCTCATAGCAGCAGAGCTTATGAAATTGCCACTCAAAGCTAAACCCTAGGAGCAAACCACCAACAGTCCTCATTTGCAATGGGGTGATGTGTGAAATAGGTCACAACAGATCAAAAGGCATAAAATGTCTCCAAGTTCAAGTACACAACGTTGGAACCTTTGTTAGAATCATAAAACATGTTAAGGCATTATCTTTATATGTCAAGAAAGCAACTATGTGGCCATGCCAAAAGTAATCAACGACTCATGAATGTGTATAGTATTGGTGATGAAGGCTAGGAGTTCCATGGATGCATTACACCTTATATTATAGTTATTGATAGTGATGGGGAAGTGAAAGTAGTTAGTGCTCTTTTCACTATGTTCAAATAAACATTTTATTAAGTGCATGGAGGTTAAATAATTTGAATGTAGGGAGCTCTCTTAATAGACATGGTGACAAGACATCATGTTATCATGATTGTTATGAAACTTGAGAAGGCTTGAGAAATTGGATATTAACATGTTGATGATAATGAAATGTGAAAAGGCTTGATAAATTGGGTTGGAAACAGGGAGGTGTAGGAGGAGGATTTTGAGGTTACTTGTTTTTAGGTGGGTAGTGGGGCTAAGGGCAAGGACCGTCCAAGAGGATTGCCAACATGATCAAGATTAAGGATGCAAGGAGGAGGAGAACATATATCAAAACCCTCATGAGGACATTTGCTAAGAATAATGGGCTTAGAAGGAGGAATAACATGGTTAGGGTTGTCTACAAAAGCATGGGCTTTTTGTTCCATATAACATTCAGACAAGTTAAAGAATGTGTCATGGTGTGTGTAGGGGGCACTTGTAGGTTTGGGGATAAACAAATCAATAGAAAAGTCCCCAAGCTCAAAAAGAGGTCCACACTCATGGTGTGAAAAAGTGATTACCCAATTCAAGGCATTAGTGAATCATTGAAGGCATGGCTTGAGTATGTTTGACCCAATGACCACCTAAGAGAATATAAATTTAGTTTGAAGTTGGTATGATATGACATAAGACCTCTAGAGCCTTTGAATTGACTTTGATTGGAAAAATGACACATGCTAATGCATCAATAAAGGTGGAGAGAATATAAATTTAGTTTGAAGTAGTTATGATATGACATAAGACCTCTAGAGCCTTTGAATTGACTTTGATTGGAAGTATCTCCAATGACCAGTGTAAGTTCATTCAAAGACTATGGAACAATGAGGAAGAGAGTAGAAAAATGTGCATGCCTTAATTGTCCTAGAAAAAGACTTAGCTAATGTGTGAGCATTATAAATAAGATCTACAAGTATCATTAAATGATTGTACATGCATTGTTGGATCCCCTATCCATCATGCACCACAAAGTGGAGCAACAAATGTAGGAGGGAATGGGTGGGAAAGAATATTAGGTGAGGAGATTATGATGTAAATCCATGGCAACCTCTCGAAAATTGGTGGGAAGAGCATTTAGCTTTGATAGCATTGTCTCCAAATGATGCAAGATGTCAAAAATAGTAGTATCAGAGGAGTGGGGAAATTGAGGAGGTAAAGGAGGAAGGGAGAAACATATTAAGGAGGGACAAAGGTGGGAAAGAAAGAGTAGTGGATACCAAGGGAAGTAAGGGCAATGCATAAGTGAAATGAGAAGTTTTGGAAATGGGCAAGGGTTGTTGAATAGAGGTTGGGTTGAAGGACAAGGTAAAAATTTAATGCTTGATGTAAAAATGGATATAAACTAATGGGAAATAGGTTATAAGGCAAATAATACAGGATGGGAAGAAGCTATACAAGTATGTGATGCATATGAAAGGGTTGGAAGGGAGATTTTTGTTTGAACCTTGAAAGAAGACAAAAGTTTGGACACGTGAATGAAGAGGAACCTATGTCTAAGGTTGTGATGGGCAAGGAGACAAGTAAATGCTCTATGTAACATGTGAATAGAGGTTGGTTTGAAGGACAAGGTAACAAGTAAATGGCTCAATGTAAGAAGGGATATGATCATAATGGGAAAAAGGTTATAAAGCAAATGATAAAGGATGGGAAGGAGCAATACAAGTATGAGATGCATACAAAGGGGTTAAAAGGGATATTTAGCTTAACCTTGAAAGAAGAGGAAAATTGGGACATGTGAATGAAGGGGAAGTTATGTTTAAGACTATAAAGGAAGAGAGATGAATTTGGGGCTATGAAGGAAGATGAATTTAAATATGGTGTTGGGAAGACATAGGAGGTGTGGTTGTGGAAACATGTGCAACTATTTAGGGTTGAGATGATGGAGGGTGAGGGGGGTAAGTGGAACAACAAATTGCTTAGACAAGGCAGGAGGACCAAAAGAGAAAGAAGTAGAAGTAGATGCATCAAATGTATTGGGTTAGCATCTTAATTTTCACCTTTTAGTGCAACACAAGATGTAATAGATATGAAGTAAAGCTACTTTTCAAATTAGAAGGGGAAGCTCCATGTGAAAAAAAAACTAATCCTATATGAACAAAAACGTAGTTACAATTTGTAATCTTTACACTCTTTTCTCAAGGGATTCCATGCATTTACATTGAATAAATTTTAAATGTGTATCTTTTTGGGTTTACTTAGTGTAGAAGGTAGAGACAATATTTCTACACATGGAAAATGATTTTATACTTTATGTTAATTTACCTAAAGCATTGTTGTCTTTGTCTTTGACCTTATAGAAAGTTATGAACTTTTTATTCCCTAGGTTAAATTATGTTAATGTGTCATCGCCCCAACATATCAAAAAAATTCAAGTCCTTGTCATTTTCCTAAATGTCAAAATGTAATTTTTTTGTGTCAAAGTCTTTGAGTTGTTTGTTGGCTCTAATTGGGGTTCCATGTTTTCTCTTACTTAAATACCTTTCTTTCAATTTTCTAATTCTCGAAACCCTGCATTGTTTGATTCATTGGAGTTTCAAGCTTTTACATATTGTCATGCTTTCTTTTCATTCCTTGATTCTCCCCTTTATCTTGCCTATTGGTGTTTTAAGATTTTACTTGCCTACTTGTGTAACAACATTTAAGGTTTACCTCAAATTTACACATGTAACAACCTTCAAGTTGTACCTCAAATTTTACTACAATTTTATTCGATCTTGTTATAATTTCATTTCAAAATTGTGCTTCAAAGATTAGATAGGTTTTAGAAATATTCAAACAAATGCAATTTAAATTGTGATTCAAAGATTAATTTCAGAATAATAAAAATCCCATATTTTCATTATTTATTCACAGAATTAACTATCTATAATACAAATACAATAATAATCAGAAAGAAAACTCTTGCTTGTTCAAGTTATGAGTTTTCTCTCCCTCTTGCATGCTACTTGAATCTTGCCTTCAATGCATATACATTAGATGTTTCATCCTCCTCTTTGGGGAATGTGTGCCTTGTTGATCCCTTGCTTGTTAAAAGGTCATCATTGGCCTTTTTCTTGATGGTTTCATGCTAGTTTTCTTTAATTTCCTCATCAATGAAGATTTTCAAATTTGAACAAGGTAAGAAGTTTTTCTTTTGCAGAGGATAAAAATCACTTTATCAATCCCTAGCATCATAGTTTTGAGATGTGTATTCCCCATCACAACTCAAAGGGATAACAATTGCACAAAACAATAATGCCACATTCTCTCTCTTTGGTAGCTCTTCATATATCAATCTATGCATTTCTATCTTGTCTTTTTGCATGCAAACTCTTAAAATTTCCTCAACTCCCATGATTATTAGCTATCTTTATCCCCTATTAAACAAATCTTGACATAATCCACACTCCCATCAACTCATACTAGTTAACAAAAGAAGAGTATAAAAATAAAAATATAGTAAACTCATATTTAATAGTTCAATTGACTTAAGTCACACTAATTTTATGAGCAATTCGTATGATAATGGTTATGCTTATTATTATTATCATATTATTAAAAATATTTTTATTAATATTGAAATTACGTATATATAACATAATATAATTCAAAATTACATTTGTTTTTTTTCATAATCTAATAGTTAAACTAGGAAAAAAATATGAAAAAGAGGGTTGTGACATCCTTTCTATCTAAGACTTTGCATCGTCCCAAAACACATAAGTGTCAAATTTAAACATCCAACGATGTAACTTAGTTAATATTTAAATTTAATTGAATATATATATGTTAACTAGAAAGTTTAATTGTAACTTTAGATACGAATAGTCTTCTTAGACAACACTAACTTTAATCACAACAAGAAAGTAATGAAATAATAAAGATACACAATAACTTCATGAAAGCAAGTATACAAAACTTTTACTCATATCTTGATTTTGATCACTTTTCACTTATTTCCATTAAGCATGGTTCAAATTGTTAAACAATTAGTGTCTCTTTTCAACATAAGTCTATCATAAATCTCAACATTAACTATGTACTAAAGGAAAAGGTAAAATGTTTTCCCGTATTTGATAACTCGCTTTGTTTTTTGCTCATATCAAACAAAACAATAATGAAAACTTTAATCCCATTATAAATTTAATCATATTTAAATGATTCACAATTATAACTTAATTTGACAATATCATTAGATGCAATCATACCTTTATTATCTAGAAACTTTTCATCATAGTGACAGTGGTTTCAAATGCACCTTTACGTTTTTAATGATATGGTCCCTATTTCTAAACACAACATTATACTCTTCTTCTAACTTAGAATATCAACAACAAAAAAGTCTAACATTATAATTTTAACAGTAGGAATATGACTAAGATATTCTTAGTGGATGAACTAAATCAACATCCAACCATTAATAATAATCAACATATAACCTACTTAATTTTTTCCATTAGATCTTATTCTCGAAGTCAAATAAATATATATTAACATTTCAACCCATATATGAAGTCAATTATACATCAATTCCTATCACCAAATCATGTTATACATGTCAACTATTAAGATTATTTACAACTATAAATTGTTATATGTACAACATGTTTCACAAATTCTCAAACACTTCACTTGATATTCTTATACATTTAGCAAGGATAAGAAGTTCCAATTAGCATAATTTTACAAATATCAAGAATGAGTGCATTCTTCACAAGCTACTTCCTTATACAACCTTTCAGAGGCCCTTCATGGATATGACCAAAAAACATTATATGATACAGGACAAATAATTGAAACATTCTAGCACAGCCATCATATTAGTAAAAATAACACCAAAGTGGAAAAAATATCAATTCCATCAATATGACATTAAATGAGCTCAATTTCAACAATAAATCATGTGATCATAAAAGAACAAGATAGATAGATATCAACACTTGGGTGACTATACTACTCATAAATAAGATAGTAAACCAATGCTAAAATTCATAGACATTTATAAAAGAACATCAATCTTGAAAAAAAGTATCAAAATCCAAATGGTGCACTTAATATGAATTATGTAACTAATTCTAGTCACAAGGGAGTAAAATAATAGACTACATATGGATTTTTCAAAACCCGCAATGAGTTAGAGAATGTGCTAAAACACCAAATAAACAAGTTTTCAATACTTTGGTCATTCTTAAGAGATTTAATATGAACTTTAAGTTATACACCCTCATTTGTAGAGCAATTCTAAAACATTATGCTTTCAATTTGTGTGATTTGTAGTAGGTTTAAGGCCTAACTTTTGAACATCATTGTGATACCACATATAACAACATTCAAGTTGTACTTTAAATTTATACTACATGTAACATTCAAGTTGTACCTCAAATTTCATTTCAAAAAAGTTAATTGTTTATTCAATTGTATACTCAAGCATTATTCCATACGAGACAAATATTTGTCCATATGAGATAGGTTTTCCTCCATCCATTTAGGATAGATACATTCTCTAGCTAGTGACTTACACTCATTAGGATTAACTAGATCTTGAGTCACTCATTGAAGATGTCATCATCTTTCAAGAGTTTATATATACAATAAATGGCTTGAGTCTTGCCTCAAATTTTGACTTACAACCTCAAAGAAGCAAGCAAATCCATTCAATATTTTTTTGAGTACATGATTAATTTGTTTTATTCTCAAATCACTTTAGTGTTTAGCTTTTAAATTTAATTGAGTGAATAATTTATGTGTTAAGTTTAGAAAATTATTTATTTAAACTTTTGTATAGGATAGAAATCCAATCTTTAGAAAATCACTACCTGAAAACATGTGTATTGGGAACCTTCTTCATTCACCAGGTTGCCTACATACCTGCTTCAAAATGGGATTAATATGTATTATATATGTATTTTTTATTTCTATAATGCAAACAATCCAAGTAATGATATCATATCTACTAATTCCCATGATTCCTCATTAAGCATCGCAATCAGGAGTATCCTATACCTATTCATATACTATGTAAAATAATGGATCAATGATAAGGTATGCCCATAGAATATCTTATATATCATAAGACTTATCTAAGAGTAATTAGATTATAATACACAATACCAACTTTCTACTTCCAAGTTTTTTAATCTTAAGTACACCTTTGACCTTCTAAGAAAATAATATAGATCTAAGAGTTAAACTCCCCTCCCTTGAAGACCTAAAAGGTTCGCAAGGTTTACATGCCTTAAGAATAGGTGACAACTATCATTGTAATTGCAATTACCATATGGCTTAGAATAGGCATCAATTTATTAGTCAAACAAAAGAGATATATTTCCATAAAACTTAAATTATATTTTCAAATCCTCTCATTAAGTATTATATTATAGTAACTATTTTAGAGAAATCAAGAGTATTGTAAATACAAAATGATATATAACTATAAGTCCTCCATATGTAGACTATGGATGAATAAAAAAATACACAATGATACAATGAATCTTCTATTACAATTGACTTAAGACATACATCATACCTCTAACCTTAAACACATTTTATACTAGAGAGATCAACAATGATGAATCAACATTTCCTCTTTGTTTTCTATGACTAGTATCTAAATTACTATCATTTAACTTTATATTTCACAAAATCTTAATACTCAATAGAAGAAAGATAACTACAACATCAAGGGGTTATAGTAATACTAGCGATTACTTAATTAATCAAACAAATCTATAAATTCTATATCAAAGGATTAGAACAATACAAATGCATATATCGATAACTATTGCCATGCAATACTAAGGAATACAAATTGATAACTATGAATGTCAAATTGTCAAGTATGAAATTCTAATGAAAACAAATTGATAGCTAAACAATACTAGTGAATAATTGTTGAACGATTTCTAGATTCGATTGTGTGATAATTTTTTGCATCAATGTTTCAGATCACACTCTATGATCCATCATCAAGATGAGAAAAGAGCACAAGGATAAGACTGATAAGTTGCAAACCAAGAATGGATAAAAAGGTAAGAGAAAGACGAGAGGGAGAAGGGGTTGAATACTAACCAAGGCACAAGAGGGCCAAGACTAACTTACAAATATTTATGACTAACATAAATTAACATTTGTTTATTATCTAACTTAATCTAAGATGTAATAAATTCAATATTCCTCCCTTATTACATCAATTTGAACAAAGGACAAAACACAAGTACTTATCACAACAACCCTTCTAAAAACTCCAATGAAGTACCTCCACTAATTCTCCTTGCTCAACTAGGAAACACCAAACTAATTTTGTTATTGGATCTCTTAACTCTCAAACTTGTAAATATTTTATACCACATGAGAGAACATCATCCTATACTCCATGCACAATGAGATAACTCTCCTTTGAGAGTCTACAAATCTTCTGAGTGTGTCAAAATCTCTCCTTTAGTACTTGCATATGAGAGAAAAATTCTCCTCAGATAGTTTGCTTTCCTCTAAAAGTGTCAATGTCCCTCTTCCAATGTCGTGAGGACCAAATCCCTCCTCTAGTGTGCAAAATAAATTAAACCAACGTGAATAAAATAATTGCATCCAAGAGTTATATCAAGAAATTGCAAGCCCCCCTTGCTCCATGAAGGGACACAGATTGAAATTAGTGTTTCTCATGCAAAATATCATCTTTGGGTGAGAAGTTAGTTCGAGATGATAAAAATCCTCCAACCTCTGATGCCTCCAACCTCCAGTTTGATCTTCCTAGTTTCTATAAAATATAGTCCTCCTCACTATCATGGTGGGGACAATCCTCCTTATGCATTACAAAACCACAATCTTCAATTTTACTTTCAATTGCATTGAGAGATTTATTTTTCAACTTCCCATCAATAAGATATTTGGAATGTTGAATGCAATTTATTTGAACATGTCCATATTTTGATAATAATAGAATTTTAATTCTTTCTTCTTCCTTGTTAAAATGTTAATTATTTCTTAACAAGCAAAGCAATTTCCTTAGTAATTGAATGTTTTATTAACTTTACTTTATTCATCAATTAAAGAAGAAATGGATTAATTTTGTTTAATGTAAAAATAACATGATAAAAATTGGAAGGCATACTACCACTCAATAAGATTGCCTTAGCATCATCAACATCAACTATAGATTTTGCACCAGCAAGTTGATTCAGAAGGGAACAAAATGTACTAATATGTTGAAAAATATTTTCACCCTCTTTCATCTTCAAAGTTTTTTTTTTTCTTAATAGACATCTTAGCACCTGAAGCATGTGAACCAAATAAAGAATTAAGATCCTCACATATTTTCTTTGAAGTTTTTGTTAAATCAATATAATGCAAATATGCATAAGATAATCCAAGACCAATCAAAGTTGTGGTTTTACAAACTTTCCCTATCCATTTTATAGCTTCATCTATATTGTGTTTTTTAATAGTTCCACTAAAATTACTCCACATATTTTTTTCTATTAAAATCAGTTGCACTTTAACTTTACACATGTATGAAATGCATGTCAGTCAAAATTATAAAGAACATATGGTTTCTTCATATATCAACAAACTTTCAAAATACACTTTTCTTTAGATACTCAATTTTAATTTTTAGAACTTAATAATAAACTTTCCCATAGAGAAAAGTCAATTGTATATCGACAGTAACCAAAATAAATTAAAAGAATCAAGTGAATTTGATATTTTTATTATCATCCTTGAGAGAGTAACCATAGCATACCTTTACCATTTTACTACATTCCTTTTAGGCATTTTGTCAAACAAGTTACATGTATTCTCCATGCGAAAGACCTTCTCATTATTTTTTACAAAACCCAAGTCTATTGAAAAATATTGTTTTTGTCCAAAGAAGCATAACTTCCAAATGAAGCAATCAAATTTCCATAAACAGCATAAAAAAAATCAAATTTGCAATGCTCAATTCTCAAATTTTCTTTCTTGTTAATCTTGTGATTGGAAATCAACAAATAATTATTGGCATGAAATGGGATTTGGACTACATCCAAGAATTGTCTTTGCATTCGACGAGGAGTCACCTTTACATATAATGTAGCTATCCAAAAACAAAGTGGAATGCCTATATTTCATCCTTCAAAACCTATCAAATATAGCCTCTCATATAAATTTCAATCTCTATGTTGCTCTTTGCACATCATGCATTTTCTCTTCACCATTTCACAAGCATAAAAATATGACACAATTTCATACTATTTTAGAAAATAGAAGAGAATGAAACTACATAATTAATATTCCATAAATCATATATATTATATGCAAAAGGTATTACATTGAATTCATATTTCTAAATTGATAAAATGAAATTATATTTCAATACATTGACTTTATAAAGTCATTTCCCTCATATAAAACCAACTTGTCTATGGGAATAACTCTCAACAAACTAAGTATTGTTTTATTTACTAAATTGTAAGTTTTTATTACCAACATATCTTAATATTTATGTATTATCCAACTAATCTAAGATGTAATAAATCCAACATTTTCCTAGTACTTGAGTTAAATATGTAATAAAATATTTTGAAGGTTAGTTTAGTGGAAAAAGGAATCTAGACTAATTAGTGAATTAACCTGGATAATCCTTTCCCTACTAAACATTGGAACACAAACCAACAAAGGCATTACACTTGGCTAACATCCTCAAAGGAGAGCCAAGTTGTTTGGGTTTCATTCCTTTATTGTGAAGAGAACCAATTGATAAAAGTATGATCTAATTAACCTATAAGACACAAACCCTAATCTAACAAAATGAATAATTATATGGACAAATATCACAATTTAAAAAAAATGATAAAGATAAAAAAGGGTAGACAAAGAGGAATCTATCACCAAAACTAAAGGCCACTATTCAAAATGCAGATGCACCATGAGTATGATAGTTCGCCACACAAATGATATCATGTTGTACTAAGGTCTTAACTATACGGTACGACTTACATGGTAGCTTGGAAATTTTTGTAATGATCTCCCCTGCCAACTCATACTATTTCTTGTCCCAGATTTGAACCTATAGACATGTAAAGGAGATAAATTTGTTGTAGATATATAGGATTTTTCCTTGATCAAACCCCTATTTTGGTATTCCTACCTCCACAAATAGCCAAATTGATAGAAAGTAATAGTGCATGATTTGAATCTTAAGTGTGTCTACAATTGTGACGAGCAATGATAAACAAAATGATAATCAAAACCCTACTCAAGCGTGTTAGAGTGGATTTCTATATTCCTCAAACAACATAATGCAAGATCCAACCCAAGAGAAATGTTGTGATCAAGGGAAATAAATCACAGTAAAGCATCTCACCTCAATGAAGCAAGGTGATCAAAGTTCAACTTCAACCTAGGTAGAAAGAGAGTGAATGATAATAAATCTTGTTCACGATTGTAGAGCTTAATATTCATTTTGACAAGGCTTCATCATAGAATTCACAATGCCATGTTTTTTCCAATGAAAAAAATCTTTTTTAAATATGGAGCAAGAGAATGACCTTAGGTGTAGGCTGACATGTCAAATTTGAATTTAGGACATGTTTTAGCATGTGAATGTAAAATTTGAGGTCACATTGTTCAAGGCAAAGGTCAACCCTTATAAGTGTCTTATTTTTCATGCATATGGGTGGGACACTAGTGTGTAGCGCTAGAGTCTATGTGCCACACATCCAAATAGGAGCAACTATTAAGAGGTCTCCTAACATAGGACTTATCTCCAATTTTAGAATTAACCAATTTTTTTGGCATAAAATCATCAATAAGGTTTTTTTAGGTTAACATCCAACATATCTCTTGAGTTGGAGGTAAGGCCAAGGCTAGAACTGGTCCTCAAATGGAATAGGGGAGTGGACACTAAAGCAAGTGCCGAATAGAGCATGACATTATGTGTGCACCATTAGGGAGGACAATTTATGACATTACAAAGGCTATGAAAGATCCAACCATGATGGGACCTTCTAGATCCTACAAAATTTATAGGGATAATAGAGAGAGATTCTCATGGAATTGATTGATGGGGGTGTTCTCAAGCATATCAATGAGCACACTCCCTACCACCAACATTAAGGAAAACATGTCTTTTCCCAAGTCTATTGTAGCATTTTCTTGTTAACCATCAAGATTGGGAAAGTGTGTTCATCAAATCCATCATGAGATTGCCCAATATGCATGATAAATTTTGCATTTATGATAGTGTGGATAAGATAAATAAATATGCATTTTATTGGCACCCTAATTTAATGTTTCTCATTTCTCTTTATTCTAATCCCATGTTTTCCATTTGACCTTATCCACCCTTTTTTGATAATCAATCTAAGAAAACTAGTTGGATCCCCTACATTGAGTGATATCTGAGGATTTTCATTTAAAAGTGTTTTGATGAAATATCATTAGAAAAAATTGTTATAGGTTATTTTTGTGGTCAATACCTAATAATTTAACCTTTCTCTAGGTGATTTTAGATAATTTCAAGATTTCAAACTTGATCATCCTAGCATGCCTTTCCTCTAAACCCCTCTTTTCTCCTCTAAGTTCCCTTTCCTTTAATTTTTAGACTTTGAGTTTCTCATTTAGCATCCCAATTTTAACATTTTGAACTTTTTCATCTCAACATCCCAAATTTTGAGATTTCAGACTTCCTTATCCTAACATCCCAATTTTTTTGATTTTAGACTTCCTCATCCTAGCATCCTAAATTTTGGGACTTCAAACTTCCTCGTCTCGGCATCCAATTTCAATATTTTGGGATATGTTTTGCCTTCTTCCCCATTTGGCATGCAAAGTCTCAAAAATTTCTTTAAAAAAAAACCTATCTACCTCATTCCTCATTCCAAAATGCCATTAATGCCTCAATATGACCCTGCAACCACCTCATTAATTTCACCTACATAAAATGACTATTCATCATAAGGGTGCAAATTCTCATGGATTTCTAGTGACTAAAAAGGGAAAAGAACCCATAATGTTTTTATGAAGTCAAGGAGTTTGTTGGCCACTTCAACAAATTTTATGGACTCTTTCTCGACCTTTACATCAGATCTAGCAACACCATAACTATAGAGAACATTTTTAGGTCAAGGAAGAACATTCCCCCATGCTTCCATGATATATTAAAGTAGATTTGTAGTGTATTTTATGGCATGATTTTAGAAAATACAACACTCAAAAAGTGTGGGTGTTCTTTGCACCGTGTTATCTATAGGTATGCCATATTTATTGTAGATTTGATATTCTTCATAATAGGGTATTAAGAATAAAAATATTTTCATTTTAAAGGGGGAAATAGAAAAAGGAAGTGATAGAACTAACAAGAAGAAAATACTGCAAGGATCCTTGACGTTTCATTTTCTAGTTCTGGGTAGTGTTAGTTTGAGATTATATTGATGTGGGTTTGTCTACTATTGATGCCAAAAATTGGCAAGGTAACAGCCCTTATGGGAAATTCAGTTAATGGGGGGACCAATTGCACTAAACTAAGTGACTTTTGGGTTTTTAAAGAAGTTGACTTCTTCTATAATTGGGGTTTGGAATGGGAAATGGAAGCA
Source organism: Sequoia sempervirens (assembly GCA_007258455.2). Taxonomy (NCBI): domain Eukaryota; kingdom Viridiplantae; phylum Streptophyta; class Pinopsida; order Cupressales; family Cupressaceae; genus Sequoia; species Sequoia sempervirens. The sequence continues at coordinate 44,257 of VDFB02118905.1, forward strand.
GATATAAAAAATAAAGATCTAACTAAGGCAATGCACCAAGGGGTAGATATAGGCACGGTAAATCTATCTTTGGGGATTCGATTTAAGGGCCTGATTAGTAAACTATTATGTTCCAGAATTATCAAAAATCAAAGATAAAGATATGAACAATTCATCTAATGACATAAAATGATTATCGCATACATTCACTGAAAAGAGGAGTCAAAGACATGATCTAAACCAACAATTTTTATTTAAAATCATAGAAGTTCTTGCAAGTGAACAATGCAAACAATAATGGCATAGTATTAATGTCTTAACAAATAACATAAGAAAAACATAAAGGTCAAACAATGCCACAGTCTGAAAGTTTCATATAATAATCTAAAACAATATTAAAGTCCTGGTGTCTCTCTCTACTTTTTTGCATCTTTCGAACTCGTTTTCTGAAGTAAGAAGTAGTATATATAGCCAACAATCCACCACTTATCGAGTTTTTAATAGAAAAGATTATGTATCTTGAGCAATGATTTCCCTCGGCCATTGTAACAAAAAATATTCGGACCATAGCATGTAGTCGCTTCCCAGCCAGATGCATCCCCTGCAAATGATGGTTGTGGTTCAGAAACATCCCGTGCAAAAAATTGTTGCTTCCCAGTGGAGGTAGTTAGAACACACAGCACGGGTCAGCACCTAGCAAAACAAAAACACTCGAAGGGAGCTCGAAGAATTTTACATTCACAGCTTTTGGTGACTATCATGGGAATTTCGCTTGCGGAATGAGGAACCCAAAATTTTCTCTGGCTTGCAGACTAGAGCCCCATCCATAGGGCGATAGAGTCAGAGTTTAGAAAGAGATGCCTGCAGAGGCAGCCAGTCAGCCTCAGATGGCCTTGATATGTTGCGTATATTCTCTTGCACTCCACTTAGGTCGAGCATTTCTTTATAAGCCAGCTATTATCAACAGGAGTGCACTTGTGTGCAAAAGCATAAATGCTTTGCAGTCCTGTCTAACATGGGATTATTTCTAGGCCTGTGGGTTGCCTGAAATGGAAATCAACCTCTGGATTATAGGCCGACTTCCTTTATGATTTTCTAATAACTAACTTTGACTTGGATGGAAAAGGGAAGAAGGCTTTAATTGAATTTGTAAACTGAATTTTAAACTGTGGTGATGCACCTAATTGATAGAAACATGCAACTCTAACTCATAATAATTTTCATAAAATCTATCCACACAAACCAATTTAGCAATTTGATCCCAAAATTGATTCTAAGGAGGGCTTGAATAAATTTCTTCTTTGGAGGAAAACTGGGTTCTCACAGCATGAAAAGAAAGGATTATTTCATTACACAACCTAAGACCTGTGATTTTCACTGCTTTTTAATGCATGCAAGTATAAATGAGACAATGATTTTAAAGGTTTTGATGTTAAAACACAGTAAAATCTCATCCAAATATTCATAAAAATAACATAATGATAAGTTAGATACTTGATTCAATTGAAATTAAAGGAACTCTTGCATAAAATGGCAAACTAGAACCTGTAAAACCTGTTGTTGTATATTAAACTGTCATAAAAATGAGTTACAAAATCTCTTCTCTCTCAAAATTAAGAGAGTAAAAGTCAAGAACCAAGGAAAAATAATGACTTTTTCCAATAAATACAATGAAGGCATGCAATATGTGCCAAAAGATGGAACTGAAGGTTCACTGAACATGTAAAATCCATCCCAAAATATCTCCTCACGAGTAAAGAAGAAAACCCATAAAAATGAGAGTCAAAACTGAAGCAAACTGAAGTTAAACAGTTGCAAACTCCTCTCCTCAATGTGCATGATCAAAAGATCTCGAGAACTGATGTAGAACTAAAGCTATGTCTCAAAAAATCTCCACCATTCACTCCATTTTGCATGACTAGTTAACTCCAAATTAGAACTCCAATTCCACTATTGCATGAGTAAAAATCTCAAAAAGACCTAAGTCTCACTCTTCATGGTATATATCATATATCACCTTCATTTTTAGTTCACTTTCCTTTTAAAATAGTTTAATTCAATAATTATTAAAAACAATTAATGAAATTGTTTTAATAATGTTGAATAAACATTACAAACAATGTGAAGGGGCTTACAATCATCTCAAAAATAAAAAAGAATAAACTTGAAATTGGTTTTCAAGTCCACCTCATAATACACAGGCATGAAATGATTTTGTTTTTTTTTGGTAAAACATAGTCAAAAATGACTTATCAAGTCAAATTAGGGCATGGAATGATTAAGCCTGAACCCTAATCATATTGTCCATTCTTCACATTCTACACTTTGGAAAGAGTTCGGTCGCGCCGTCAATGGATAGGGTTTCAGCTCAATAGCTTGAAGATCTTCACATTTCTGCTAGTTCTGGTGGATTTACTTGAAGGATTTCTACAAGAAAAGGTATAACAAGTTTTTCCTCTGTTAAAACAAGCATTGGAATTCATTTTAGAAACATTTGCAAGCCTTTTATGTCGCGGCTATGATGTTTTCCTAATGCATTCTATGTATTGTCTTTTTCTGTTGATCTTTCATTAGTATGGGCCACCATCGATGCCTCTGTCTTGAGCTTTGAAGTACATTTACACGTGCGTTTTGGAGAAACTTTATAGCACAACAAACCTTGGTAAGTTCTTGTCAATCAAGCATCATATTCTCCTTTATTTTTGTATAAAAAATTGCTTGATATGAGGCCCCAAAATGATTACAACAGTGAATATATGCTTGTTTCCTCCACGCCTTTGTTTCCATTTGCAATGAAGGACACTTTGAATCTTATAATGAAAACTTTCTGTGTTTATGAGGCCGCGGCTTCAATATTTTTGGGTGCTTTCGAGGGTTTCTCTCTTTACAAAAATCTCTATTTGTAGACCGCCATGTATACTTGCTTCATTGTATTCAGGGTTTTGTTATTTTGAGAAACTCACTTTTCTTCAGATACAAACAGAAAATAACTCATTATAGAAGGTCGCGGCTATATTAGAGCTTTTGGGTATTACATTTTGTGTAGAAACCTTATATATCTCTTATGAAACAAGAAAAAACTCTCCAGGCAGTGGCCTTATTTTTCTTGTTTATCTCTATTTTTGTTTGCTATTCCAATGAGTTTCTTTGTATATTATATTTTCATGCTTAAACATTGTACTCAAGTCGTGGCTACACCATTTTCTGAATATGAGTATTTCTATTTCTAAAGATGACAAAAAACTGAAATCTCTATTCTTTGTATTATGGTTTCTAAATGTTGTAACAGGCTGAATCTTAAAGTTGGTCTATCTATTAGTTTTTTGCATTCATTGCTCCTTGAGAGGCCATGTAATAATGGCCAGCAATGTCATAATCACTTTTGCATTGTATAGTATGGCTTCAGGCACATTTTATGCATTGTTATTGTCTTGAACTGATGAATCATTAAATGTTGGAAGGCTTCGTTCAATACAATATTTGAAACAAGCCGGTAGCATAACAGGTTAACATGTATTCTTTGAGATTACATTGCCTTCATATGTGAATGTGATGTTTTTCATTAGATGAACTGTTTGATTTCATCATTTGTAATGTTCACTTGTAGCTTTCACAATGTACACCTGTAGCTTTCACAATGTAAAAAGCCAGAAACCCCTAAACATAGATTGTATAAGAAGCATACAAAACTGAAAAAAAAAAATGTTTTTATTATGCACTTAATGCAACACAGTCCTTGAACATGTGCTACAGTCATATTTTCATGCCTCGTTGTCCTTTAAAATTTCATATGCAGTTACATGGTTGTTTCTCATGGATTTTATACTGTCATAGCTTGTTTATCATCACCTTAATCTTTTGATGATGCTTCTCGATGCTCTGTGGACTATTTTTCAGTCTGCTTCTCTTTAAGTCTCTTTGAGTTTCACTTTGCTTGTTCAAGTAACATATACATGATTCAAGGTTGCATCTCCCTTCATTGTAAAGGGCCTCTATACTTTATTTAAATGCAATGTAAATGTAAAGTAGAGCTGAAATTGAGACAACAAATGCAGTTGCTTAAGCTCCTTCAACATGTTTCCTTTTTATATTGTTCTTCTAAATGATGAGCAAGAGGATGTTTTTCTCAATCTGTTTTCATCACAATGAATTAAAGGTTGCTCTTATGGATTTCTCTTATTACAACAGTCCTTTCTTGATGACTATTCTGATGTTAATGACTCTCATGTGTTGATGAGAGAGTGTCCTGATATGTTGGGCTCAACCCTTGTGGGAACCCATTTTGCTCCACATATTTGATGAAAAGTGATCATGAACATAATGAACCTGTTCTTGCACATTAAACAAACAAGTTAGCAAAATAATTGAAGTTGAAAGCTTGCATTGAACTTTGTGCTCCTTGAACATCTGCGTTTTTTATGACTTAATCATCTAGTGAATGCTTGATAGGATGCAAATTACATTTTTGTTGGTAATATAGGGATAAGGTAGAATGTGATTTTTCATTGCTCTAACACCACATTTCAACAATTTTGTAGGTAAACCCTAGAGATGGAGCTGAACCAAGATCAACACAACTGTAACAACGATTCGTCATTCCAAGCAATGACGAATCACCTTCTCTCCTTATTCTTACATTATCTTTAGTTGTGTGATATGCATTTCTTTTTTGTATTCATTATTTGATCAAGTAATCAAATTAAGCTACTCCCACGGCTTGTGTGGGACTCTGATTTTAACAATATAAATAAAACAACATTTCTTATGCAAATTTATGAGTTTTTTCGTTACAAACATTTGCATAATAATACTAGAAATTCAAAAGTAATCATATTTGTACAGTAATGAATATTTAGCAAAAAAATTGAAATTATTGTGTACCTTTTAATGATGAATGCAATTCAGCTCTACATGTTTTGAGTTGTAGCTAAAAATAGGTAACAGTTGCACCGCAGGTAAACTGGCCCCAGACTCACATTGGAAGAGTAGTCGTGCAATCAGATGAATGACACCTTCAATATCTGATGCAGTAGGAGGTTGGCTAAAACTCTAGAAAGTGGTTGTGTCATGCTCCTTCTCTTCAATCTTCATTGCAATTTGCTCAGTTGTGGCGACCAACTCATCTTCAAGAAATGGGGATGGCATGCCCATCTCAGTTAATCGAGAGAAATTTTCCCATATGCTACCCATAGTCCGATTCAAAGTAGCTACAGATGCATTAGCACAAAGGATGGTCGAGTGGCAGTGGATGAATTTTTTCGTCATCTTGGCAGCAGCCTTCAAATCCTTGATCCCTACCTTTGCTAAGTTTTCATCAGAGACCATGTATAGCTTACCTAGCAAACTTTTTGCCTTAGGAACCCTTTCCACGATGAACTATGGGAACTACTCAATCATTCAGTGAACCTCCCTACTCAATTTTGTTGCTACTGACATGAATCAGAGCATTGGTTGCAGTGTCAAGTAGAAGGCCTTGACCTTTTCCCAGTATGAAATATATAGCTATTGATCCATTGGAATGAGGTCTGGCTGAGCAGCAGGGGCCTGGGGAACACTCCTTAGAAGGGCAACTTCTGCATCCTTTGAGCCAACATCTTTTGTCAATTCCGCAATTCTCCTATTTGTGAATGCAAGTTGTTCCTTGATGTTTCTTAGCTCCTTGGACCAGTTTTCCTTGGCCTGGCTCTTGTTTGTTGACTCTGTTTCAAGAGAAAGCTTTGTCTCTTGAAGCTCCTTTTCCAATTTGGCCTTTTGGGCCCCAAAGTCTTCCTCCTCTTGCATCTTTTGCTCAAATTGAGCACGTTGTTGTTCAAATTCCTCCCTCTTTTGTTCCATTTCTTGTTCTACCAAAATTAATCGGTTCTGATCGTCTTGGTTCCTCTTTCACACCACATCAACCAGGGTGGGGTTAACAGATTGGAGCTTTACAAGTTCCTCCCAGAGTTTGTTATGCTCCACCTTTATTGCTTGTGCTTTTCCTGATAAGCGTGCAACATTTTCCTCCATCACCTTTTCCTTTGCTTGCAAAAACTCGACTCTATCTTTCACAAGCTTTAGCTCCTCTTCTTTCTTTTTTAGTTGGCGACCAGACTTGAGGAAGTTCGTGGTCACCACCCGTCACGTTTCTTCCATGAGTTCAACCTTGTCTTCTGGTTGGGCTATGCTCAAATCAAGTCCCATGGCGAACATGTTGTAATCATCAAGTTGCATCTCCCCTTGGGGTTTGATGATGTTTGGATGCATGGTTGTGAAATGGATCGCATTATGACATTCATTGTAAACAATGTACACTTTCGGCTCTACTGACTTCTTGTCATCCTTCGCCTTTCGCTTTTGGATCCTGAGAGCCCGTGCTTCTTTTGTAACTTCACCTTGTGCAATAAATTGGGATGAAGACTAAACTAGCCCGCCTACAAAAGGTGCACCAGGAGGTAGGGTGAAAGGGAATGTGAGGGTAGTAGTTCCAAGCGCTTTCTTTTTTGGGAGATCAACTGTCTGCGAGGAGAAATGAGGGACATGCCAAAACCCGATTTGCGAAATGGCGGGATAACTCATCAACTATTGTGGCAATTGTGGCCTCATGATGAACTCCAATTGTTGGGTGAACAAGGTTGTGCTCAATATAGCAGTAGTAGGAGGGGTTTCAATAGTGGCTGCGCTTGAGGAAAGATAGGCAAGAGCAGATTGGGTAGTGGCGGAAGGTGTAAGGGTCTGCAGAGGCATTAAGATAAATGGCCTCGTATGGGATAACTAGGAGAAATCCCCCGTTACCATTGCAGTAGAGACAGAAAAGGAAAGGCCTACACTTGTAGTGATGGGTGTTGCAGAGACAATAGGGACTACTAAAGATTGTGAAGCAAGAAAAGAAGGAGCAAATGTTACCTGCTAATTGGATGATTGCAACTCCTGGCTCACCACGACCTCTTGGCTTGCTACGAGTGCTTGCTAACCTTCCTCAACAATTGCTTCTATGCTTTGTCATTTGGTGGGTGGGGTGTCCTCCACCTCTACGGTTTTTTACTGTTGCTAAGTTGTTCTTGTTCTTGCGGCAACCCAGATGAGTGTCCGCGAAGCTCTTGATAGGTTTAGTCGTACATTTCAAACAACTCAACTAGGTTACTCCATTGCTTTTCTCTTTTGCTAAGCGGGGACCGACGACACTTTTGATTCTTGCTCCTTTCCTTTCCCCATATGTTCCTTGGACTCCTCATCAGAGTCATCATCCTTGTATGCGCTCACATTGGAATGCATGTGTGCCTCATTCCAAAATCTATCAAACTCCTCATCCAATGCCACACTTCCATAAGGGGCCTCGGGTTTGTTGGTCTCTTGGCGGTATACCTAGAAATCTCTTATTTTTTCCTCTTTCCATTCTTCTGTTCTTAACAAAATTGTTCTGAAGGTCAGTTCCTATTTTGTGCTTCTCGTCATACACCGCTGCGGGGAAGTAGAACTTGTGCCATGGCGGCCTACTATCCTTAGTAGGAATGTGGATCAAATCAACCAATAGATCATCCAGATCTTTCAGCGGATTCCTCCTCTTTTCCGAGTAAGTCCACAAGTTGTTTTTTACCTTGACAAATTCATTCAACAGGTCATTTTTGAGGTTTAATCCCAGTTATCACAAATCATTACCAACCACATATGAGTCATTTTATCTTCCAACAACTTGTGCATTTATTTCTTGTTCATGACCACCATTTTGAAGGTTTGCAGGCAACCAAAGAATCCCCTCTTCTTGGCCTTCCCTTCACAAAAATTTTAGTTAATAAGGGATACTTGTCGAAACATTTTGAGGGCTAGCACACTATTCGTGACAATGTCAGAAGGCGAAATGGTTCTCCAGTGGAATAGCACAGCCGAATGAATGTGAAATCCACTTCGAGAAACCAGTCACATTTGGGAGTGAAGTTCTACATATATGTTGTTTTCTCCTTGGTAAGCTGATTGAAACCATCATCCCTTTCAAATCTTGCAAAATCAAAGTCAAAAAATAATCCAAAAAATGCATAATAGTCATAGGTAAAGGAGAGAAGAGGAGTCCATACAGAAACCAGCTTTCTCTTGTCCGACCTATCAAAAATAGACAACCTCATATATTTCTTAAAGAAATCAGGGTTCCAATGCAAAAACATATGGGCAAAGAAGGAAACTTGAACTTCCGTTGCATTTGGTAGTCCCTGATTTTCCCTATCAACTCATCAACAAGGAATTGTGCAAAATCATACCAGAAAAAGGAATGTTTCCTGCGGAACTAAAACCCTAGACCCAACTGAAATTCGTGCACATCCTTGTCGATGTCTAGGCTGCAAACAAATGCCAACATTGAGAATGCATCCTGCATGTCCTTGGGGAAAGCGACGAGTGGCATCAGAATCTTTGGTGGCTTTTGATGATCTTCTATAGGCCTTTTGGTTTCTTTGTTATAAAATTTTAGAGCCTTTTTCATGCCTTTCCATATTGTCTCTCCCTTTGATGGGTTGAATGACTCTACCTCTTCTTGTCTAGATTCGGGGTTAGGGATGTGCCACAACATATTCCAGATAGCTTATGGGCAGATATTGACTTTTAATCTCTGTCCCTCGATGGTGTTGGTGCTCAGGTTGAAATGTTCAATGATTGCATCGACTAGTTCTAGGCAATAGTGAACAAAAGGGACCATATACTGTGGGAGTCTGTTGTACCATAGCTTCTGCGACAATGACTTCGAGCCGGTGAGTTTCTTCATTCTTTCATAGGCCGTCTCCCTCAAATTCTTAGGGTTTTTTGTGAGGACGAGATCATAGATATTATCCCACTCCTCCTCGATTTGGCTCTAATCTCTGTAATTTTTGGGCTTCTTTAGGACCCACGTATTTACCCATTTTGGCTTCTCTGCAATACTAGGCGAAGCGTAAGAAACATTTTCAAAGACGTAGATGGCTGATGCTTTACGCATATCATCAAACATGCTTTGTGTTTCTTCTACCTTGGCCTCTACTCGTGCCTTTTTTTGAGAACTCTCTACCATTTCTATTTGCTAGAGATTTTTGCTTAGCTCAAATTTCTACAACATACCTTGGCTCTGGTTCCACTTAAAATTTATTTTTCTCTAGGTAGAATTTTTTGAAAAGCATTCACAATGCAAACCTTTTGCATGCAATACTTAGCTATTTCCTTCTTGGGGTGGACAACAATGCTCACCTACTTGCATTAAATTCGACATGTACTACTAGTTATTTGCCTATGCGAAGCAAATTACTTGTCATTTTGAAATGACAAGAATTCATAATGACCCTTGGCAATGATGTACTCTGGTGTGATTTTCTTGGAACTTGAGCTGGCAATTTGAAGGCAGCTTAGGCATTTGTATGTCGTGGCAATTAATATCCCAAACGAAATGATTAGGCCCAAATATGCAATAAGTACCTAAAAAGATTTGTGTTCCTTTTTGGAGTTTGAGAAGCACCTGCAAAATGACACCTCAGCATTCAGCCGTATGAACTACCGCTGGAGATTGCCACCAGCTTATGCTAATTAATTAGCTTCCACTAATCCTACATGCAACAAATCATACCTAGCAGATGCAATTGGGTGGGATAATCGAGCGACCCTTGGTGCAATTTTTGAGATAGTACTTGATTAACCACATGCTTATGGTATGCAAATTACCATGCTTATCCTGGCCATTTCTATAAATAGGCACTTAGGCAATAGTAAAATCACACTTAGCAACTTTTAGTAGAATTGGTATTAGGTGATTGGCTTAGCATTCGGTGTTGGCAGTTTGCATAGTATTTGCATAGAGTTTAGAATTATGAAATTTGTGTAGAGCTTTTCACCATGAACACCCAGTTAGGCTAGTCTGCAACAAATCTCGGTCATATTTTCTTGGTGAAATTACAACTTGGTGCCTAAAAAGGATAACCAAGAATAAGCATTCTCTAGCCATTCTAGCAATTAAATGGGTTTTGGGGAGGGATTGCCTTGTCTATGAGGATAGGTATAGAGTTAACACTGATGTGTGCTCTCATTTTGTGGCATACATGCTTGACATTGTGATTCCCAAGCCATTGGTCCTGCGCCTGGTAAACGAAATATCTCTTAAGAAATATCTAGGTGGCCTCGAAGAGGTGGTGGCCAACGCTACGTTTGGAATAGGCTTGCCAATGGCAAGCGACCTCCGGAAATACATTGAGGAAGAAGTACTCATGCCATGGGTGTCATTCCTGAGTGGCTTTTGTATACAGTCGCAAGAAGAACATCACCAAAAGGGTCACCCATGCATGCCATTTCCTATTCCGCTTGTACAACGTGGTGTCATTTTATGACATCGACTGGTACACGGACTTTAGGAACCTGGTGTTCCCTCCGCCACTTTCCATCTCTCCTATGGATGCTACTGTTGTTAATGAAGATATTTCCCCTGCTGATGAAGATATTCTAGATGTTACCATTGATGCCTCCATTGCTACTGCTCACGCTCATGACTGAAGATTTTATTTTCTATGCTTTTAAAAACTAATACCCGTTAGTCTATTTTTTGTATATATTCCTAAAAAAGGCTTTATAGTAGCCAGATAAAGAAGATACAGAAGATGTATAGATACATACTCTAAAAGTGTGGCCTTTGAGTCATTTTGATATTGTATTTAGCGAAGTATATAAATATAATGAAATATAGCTTATATTAAAATATTTTGTCTCCTTTTCCTGTTGTTCTACAATGTGGGTTTGCTCTTCCTTTTTCACATATGTGTGCTCACTTCAATTCAGTATACGAATGTCATTTTTCTCCACTTCATGGGTTCTTTTATCTTTCTATGTACTTTGTGATAATGGGTTCCACTCGCTCCTGCTTTCCCGCACTTGTAGAATTAATTATTGAAAGACCGACCGACGAAAAACACAAGGGAAAAAATAAGTACATTATTCACATATTTACATTGGCGGAACAGTTCTGCAGTTTAATTGAATAATTTTAAATGAATCTCGTTAACCAGAATTCCCAATGGCTCATGCTCCATGCTTTCCAATTCAAATGTGTTATGTTCCTTGCACTGAATTATTTTGAAAGGGCCCTCCTAGAGGCTGTCAAACTTCTCATGTTGGTCAGGCTTTGCAGCCCTTTCATTAAACTTTAACACTAGGTCCCCACACTTCAAACCTTAGTCTAAAGCCTTCTTATCAAACCATCTCTTAACCACCTGTTGGCGGTTTGACATGGCTATCAGGGCCTTTTCTCTTTTCTCCTGCACTTCCAACAACTCAGCTAGCCGCACCTCCATTGCGTCATTTTTCTCTATCTTGAGAGATTTGAGCAATTGAGGTGTCAGAATCTCCATGGAGATAGGCAATAGGGCTTCTTTTCCACATACTAACTCCTACGATGAAGTCTCGAGGACTTGCTTAGGAGTTATATGGTCTGCCCAGAGTGTCGCCCGAAGATTTTTATGCCATTCCCACTGGTGCTCTGAACCGATCCTTTTGATGAGTCAGACTAAATTCTTATTAGTCGAATCTGCTAGGCCATTACCCTACAGGTAGTAATTTGATGATGTCTTCAAGAATATACCATGTGTGAGTGTGAATTGGCATACCTTAGAACCTAGAAAAGCCTTGGCTTTGTCGGAGATGATCATTTTAGGAGGGTCGAATCTCATCATGATTTCTTCAAGGAAGTCTACTATCTCCACCTCTATCGCATTCTTCAGGGGCATGGCTTTTGTCCACCTTGTGAAGTAGTCTTTCGTCATTAGAATCCATTTATGTCTGGTGCTAGAGGCGGGATTAATCATCTCGATGAAATCAAGGCCCCATTGCACAAATGGCTCATTAACTACTATTAGGTTGAGGGGCATTGCGAAATTTTTCCTTCTCCCTACAAAGAATTGGCATTCCTTGCAAGCTTTAACCAAGGAATATGAGTCATTGAACAGCATGGGCCAAAAGTACCTAGCGCACATAATTTTGATGGTGCTAGTCTTTGCGAAGAAATTTCCACCCGTGGGATTTTTGTGGAAAGTGTTGAGAATCCTCTTAGCTTGCTTTGTGGTGACACACTGCAACAGAACGTCGTTAAAGTTCCTTTTGAAAAGGACCCCTTCAATAAGTGTGTATCTGTTGCTCTGCAGTCGATAGAATCTTTTCTTTTGAGAAGGAAGGCCAGGAGGATATTTTCCTATATGCATGAATCTCACTCTGTCCGTCAACCAACAGCCTTCAGACTGAGACTCATTCATTAGAACCAGCTCTGACTATTCTTCTTCAGATGTCATCTCCTCATCATGTGCCAAATATTCGCACAGTCCTCTTCCTCATACGGTCTTTGTAGGATTAGCCTCAATGTCATATTCAAGGATCTTAGTGATCCAATTAGCCCTTTTTTGGTGATTTCTCCTTCCATTATGTATTCGTGCACACTGTAATGTGTGACATAAACAACCACCTTATTGCAAAATATTAGGTGTTTGAACTTCTTGAGTCCCTTAACTATTGTGAAATCTTGCCTCTCGACGAAGTTTTAGTTTGTCTCATATTCTGTTAAGGTTCGGGAGTGGAATGCTATCGAATGTTCTCCCTTTCCTTCATCATATTTTTGTGTTAAGACAATAGTAATGCTTGACTTGCTACTAAATACATACATTATGAAGTCCTTCTATAGGTCTGGATTAACTAGCACAGTAGCTAAAGAAATAGCATCCTTAACCTTTTTGAAGGCTTCTCTTGCTTCTTTAGTCCATTTGAATACTTGATCCTTTTTCAACATCAGGATGATTGGTCTGATTATCCCTGCAAAATATGAAATGAATTTTCTCACAAATTTTACCTTCCATAGGAAGGATTGGACGCCCTTTTTGTTGACCGGTAGGGGAATTTCTTTGATTGATTTCACCCACTCGGGATCAATTGTAATTCCTTCTTTGGACACTACATGTCCCAATAGCTTGCCCTGCGGCACTCCGAAAACACATTTTTTCAGGTTCAGGGAGACCTCAAATTCCTGGCATTTTTTGAAAACCATCTCAAGGTTATTGAAATGATCATCCTTATGTCTGGAGAAAACAGTTAGATCATCCAAATAGATTAGGATAATCTTGTTAATTAATTTGTTGAAAGCGATATCCATGGCCCGCTGAAAAGTGGCTCCCGCATTTGAAAGGTCGAAAGGAATTTTAGCATATGCTAATGTTCCCCACTTGGTAGTGAATGTTGTATTGTGTTGGTCCTCTTCTCTCACCCAGATCTGATTGTAACTAGAAAAGTCATCCAACAACGAAAACATTTTCGAACCTACCACTATTTGCAAGATTGTCTCCATAGAAGGCAATGGGTAATGATCCTTTAATGATGCTATGTCCAAGTCCCAAAAGTCAACACACAGGTAGATGTCTCTGTTCTTATTTTGGACTGGGACCAGGTTAGACACCCACGTGTTGTGCTTGATTGAGAAGACAATTTGAGACTGAATTAGATTTGTCAGCTCTTGTGCCATCATGGCCTCAATCTTCAGATTAGCTGGCCTCTATTTTTGGTGGACTGGTTTGGAACCTTCTATCATCTCTATTGTATGTTGGATGATTTTGGGATCATATCCCTTAAGGTCATCATATGACCAAGCAACTACTCCTTTGTACCTCTCGCAGAAGTCAATAAGCCTTTCTTTATCATGATGAGGAACATCTTTTCCAACTTTCAGCTTTCTTCCACCTCTAACCTGAAGGTCAACATAGTTGCTTTTGTCCACTAAAAACTTCCTTTTGTCATTCCTTGCATCGTCACAATCGAAAAGGTTTTCTAGAGTGACAAGTCCCTTCAGAAGCTTATTAGACCTTAGCTAAATGAGTCTGTCGTAGGCTTCGTTGGTTGGAGTTGGTCAACAAACTCTCTCGATTGTTGGATGAATGAGGTGATGAGTTCATCACTATCAAATACCTACCAGATCTAATCATTATCTAGAATTGTTGGTCAAACTATCACTCATACAAAGTTTTTGTTATGCATTAGGTTGGAAGTTGGTTCGAACTAAGATCCGATTGTGCTCATGCAATCTGCATCAGCATTTTGTTCTCTGGGCACTATCTAAATTTAAAGGCTTCAAATCCTTCTATCAGGTCCCAAACTCTATGTTTGTAGGATCTCATGTTTTAGCTGCGGAAACCCCTCAGACCTAGTTGACCACTAGTTCGGAATCTTTGAACACCATTAATTGCTTAATGCCCATCTGCTCTGCAAGGTTTAAACCTTGCACTAGGCCTTCATATTTAGCTTCAATTTTTGAACAAGCAAACTGGAAGCAGAAAGATTGAAGTGTCTTTTCATTGTGTGGGGATGTCAAACATATCTCGGCTCCTGCCCCCACTTTGCATCTTGCTCCATCAAAGTGCAGCGTCCAGAGTTCTAAAGTTTGGTCACCCTCAGGTTCCTTCATGACTTTTCAGAATCTCTTGTTCCTCATCAAAGATGACGTAGGTTCCTAGCCCGGTAGCATGGTAGTTGTCAAAAGGGTCAACATCTATATATTCGCTTAAGAGAACTTCCTCTTTATCGGTTCAATCTCCGGTCAATTTTTCGTCCTCTAACAACTCGGTACAATATGTCTCCTCTTTAGTGAAAGAGGTATGGGCAGCTTCAAATTTGATCATAGCTTCATTGGCCACATGTTCCAAGTGCAAAGCTTCAGACACTATTTTCATTTTAGCTCCATGCTTGGTCCTTAGGATCAAGTGCGACCAATCTAGAGAAAGATACCCTCTTTGAAGTGAATTCTCGGGATAGGTAGAGGTCAAACATAGGTTGGACATCTATGATCATAGTCTTGCAGAATTGTGACACTAGGGAAAGAGAACAGAGTCAAGGGGAGGTCTTTGATGACACCTATGATTTCAACTTTGTTCCCATCAAACTGCATAACCTCCCTCTTCAAAGGTTCATAGCTAAGTCCTAGGGCTTCGGCTACCTGCTTGGGCATGATTGTAGTGCTGGCGCCAGAGTCAATCATGGCATTGTGCAATAACTTCTCTCCCACAATTAGGGTTAGGAAAAAGGGTTTTGGCTTCGGCTTATCTTTAACCTCGACAGGGGCTTCCTTCATGCTATTTGTGAGAATTTTGACAGGAGGTGATTGATCAACAACCTTTCCTTTTAGCATTTTCTCTTTTGGTTCAATGATCGGATCCTCCCAGAGATCCTTCTGTAGCAATGTCTTCTATTCTTGAATAGCTAAGATATCCCACAGAGACACATTAGTAGATGATTTTTTCAACTGTTCCACCACATTGAATGGTGGCAGATTCAGATGCTTCTACTCCTTAGCTCTTGTTATAACAATTTCCCTTCGTGACAAACCTTGTGGCACCACTGCGGAGGTACCAGGCAACTGATTGAAAGCATTTTTGGGTTGTGGACTAACTAGTTACAAAATAATTGATTAGCCCATGAATCTCTTCTTTGAGCGAGTGTTGTAATCAAATTGTACTTGTGGTGCTTTCGATGTGGATGCATCATTTGTGAATATTGCCTCTTCTTCTTCCATCCATGAGAAGGGCACATGATCGGGAGCAATATCTATTTCTTGCTCCAGAGACATCCCTTGCATTTGTGCGGTAAGCATCGCATTTTCCATTTGTAGAGAGGCATATACATAACCTCCATGGTTCGACGTCCTGCCTTGACTACACCACTCTGCCACCTTTTGTTGTAGATTGTCGTGTGGGCAGTTTCGGGGCATATGTGAGTGGCCACAAGGGAAACAACAAGGGTTGGTGTTATCAACTATATTATTTTGGCCCGCTATCAACTCTCTGCTCAAGCTTGGGTTAGCACTCTGCAATGGAGAAGGTAGTGATACTATTTGATTAGTTGTTTGCACCTATGGATTTGTGTGAGCTCCTCCTTGGAATTGGTTTTGTTGGTAAGAAGACCTTCTGCCTTAATAATTCTAATAAGTTGGCTTCGAAGGCGCGACCTGGTTTCTTTTGATCACAATTATCTCATTGGCCATGGCCCATAACATCTCCTTGACGTTGCTTATATCATCCTTCGAAGAGCTGGATGTGGAGGCAACATCCTGCGGCGTGCCCGGGTATGTATGGATTGAGGAGGAGTGGTTGCACTAGTAGACGGCATCACCTGGGTGGGAATTGATACGTCGGGGAATATAGGCATGGTGGGCCGAGGCAGCAACTTTCTAGCGTCAATTAGATTGTTCTCCACTTTAACTACAACACTATATGCATCTGGTAGAGTGGTTCCGCCGAGTGACTAGATCATCATTGAAATGTCAACGTTGATGGAATTCAAGTAGAACATGAATGCCAAGTCAGGTGGTGGGCGAATTGTAGCCTGAATTCTTTGCCAGGTTATGTGAAACCAGACATTGAAGTCATTCATGGCTTCATATGGAGCCTGTTTGATGATCTCCAACTCGTGATATTGTGAAGACCTATCTCCATCATTAGATAATCTTTCATGGAACGGATCTCCAAGTTCATCCCAAGTAGTGATGGTGTTAGCTTGCAGCGTGCGGTGCCAATCCAACACTTTACCTCTGAAAGAGGCTGTGAGTAGCCTTAGTGCTATGTTTTAGTCTGTAACCCCATGTACCAAACATACATCTACAACATCTTGCAGATGTTCGGATGGTGTTCTTGAGCCATCTCCGGTAAATTTAGGTATAGCTTTTAAAGTAGAGACCAAGATAGGGGCCCAAACGACAGACACTACTGGTGTAGTAAGAGGACTTCTAGCGTCCCATGCCACAATTTCTATTAGCAACAGGAAACATGGCTAGCAAAAGGGGTGGAGGAAGCGGAATGTTCACTAGTTGGGTCAAGGATTGTACTATCCCTAGTGGCGGCACTAGAAAATTGGGATTATTTTCTATTTGGGACTTAGTAACAAGTCGATGGCTCATACACCCTCTTTGAATTGAGATTCATTTAAGCAAGTCCCATCGGGTGTGTCAGAAAAAAGAAACTGTTCATGCCAAAAATTGGCAAGGTAATAGCCTTTATGGGAAACTCAGTTAATGGGGGGACCAATTACGCTAAACTAAGTGACATCTGGGTTTTGTAAGAAGTCGGCTTCTTCTGTAACTGGGGTTTGGAATGGGAAACAGAAGCAGATATAAAAAATAAAGATCTAACTAAGGCAATGTGCCAAGGGGTGGATATAGGCACGATAAATCTATCTTTGGGGATTCAATTTAAGGGCATAATTGGTAAAATGCTATGTTCCAAAATTAACAAAAATCAAAGATAAAGATATGAACAATTCATCTAATGACATAAAATTATTACCGCATACATTCACTGAAAAGAGGATTCAAAGACATGATCTAAACCATCAATTTGTATTTAAAATCATAGAAGTTCTTGCAAGTGAATAATTTATACAATAATGGCACAATATTAATGTCTTATCAAATAACATAAGAAAAACAGAAAGGCCGAACAATGGCACAGTCTGAAAGATTCATATAATAATCTAAAACAATATTAAAGGCCTGGTGTCTCTCTCTAATTTGTCTGCATCTCTCAAACTCATTTTCTAAAGTAAGAAGTAGTATATATAGCCAACAATCCACTACCTGGCGAGCTTGTAACATAAAAGATTTTGTATCTTGAGCAATGATTTCCCTCGGCCGTTGTAACAAAAAATATTTAGGCCATAGCATGTAGTCGCTTCCTAGCTAGATGCATCCCCTACAAATGATGGCAGTGGTCCAGAAACATCTCGTGCAAACAAGTGTCGCTTCCTAGTGGAGGCAGTTAGAACACGCGGCAACGTGTCACATACTATTGCTTGCTCCATCCTCCCTTGTGGTAGAACTCCCGCTGAAGGGACACGTGGTGGCAATTCGCAGCTCGTGGTTCGTTCTCCCTTCCCTTCGATGAAAACTTGTGTTGGGAAGACACGTGACAACAAGTTTACCATCGGCGCCAACTGTGGGGTCCGCCAAAAGTTTATGTGAATGGGAGCTACGTGGCATGCGGGCAGAGCTCGATAAGAAAGTGAAGGGAAGTAGCAATAAATAGCTCGTAGTGTAGACACGTGGAAGCATGGCGAGAGTCAGTAGAAGAGTAGAGGAAGCCTTTGCTATGATGAGCGTTGGGCGGACACGTGGAAGCAGCCGACAAAGTATAGCAAAAGAAGGCCAACGAAAGGCTAAGGGCAGCATGTTGAATATATGAGGCACAACCAACACCTAGCAAAACAAAAACACCCAAAGGGAGCTCGGAGAATTTTACATTCACATCTACAATATGTAATAAAACCACTATAACTTTTAACAATAAGTGTAAATAGTATATTTGAAATTGTTTTATTGTCTCATAGATTTTTCATGCTATATCTTAATGGATTTTGATTAATTAGTTAGCTAGAAGGTTGTAAAGTCAATCTAAAGATTATATAATATATATTCTCAAGATTAGTAAAGGAATATATATATATATATATATATATATATATATATATTATTGCTATATTATTGAGTGAAATCTTATAAAGTTTTAAAACTTCTATTATTTACTCATTCTCATTTGTAGAACCTACTTTATTTGTTCATTTGAATAGATAACAGTCTTCAGGTATATGTTGATTAAATTATCCCATTTAGTTTTAACTATTATATGTTTTATATAAATTCCATAATTTGTGCCCTACTAGATATAGGCACTAGTTTGTAATTCATTCCCCATTTTATTATTTAACACATTTAAAATAAACCAAACAATATATTCATTGTGTTGTTCTTCCCAATTCCATGTATACGTGCATAGCAATAATAGGGGTTGTTATATCCATATTTTTTAACACTTTACTTGGTAAGCCCTTTTTTCTATATAAAAGTGTAACCTTGTGTATTTAAACCAATACATAGATGTATTGTGACAAATTTTATAGGGATATAAGGTGCAATGACTATGGTTTATAACAAGGAAAATATCCATTCATTAGAAATTCATTTAACTCAACACCTTAGGGAGAACCCCTTAGTCTTGCATAGCCAAAAGTGAAGGAGTTCCTACCCACCTCAATAATGTTCATTGGTTTCCTAACCTTAATATAGGTTTTTGGGCTTTCTTCCAAGGTTTGACACCCCTAAAACTTGAAAAATTATCCAAGCTTAAGAATTGAGGACATACAACTCAAATCACCAATAAATTAGCATTATTTTTAAGGATATTTTAAATTAGCATTCATCTTAAAGACTTAGGATAATAAAAAATATGGTACAATTGGGAAAGATAGCCCTCGATTGATACTAAAAAAAAATATTATAAAAATCTATTTCTCCTAATTCGAGGACTGGTGACTATCAATGAGGCACTCATAAATCATTTTTTCAAGAAAGAGAAGTGTTGTAACCAAAATTATTTTTTTGGCATTTTGTATAAATAGAGCTAAATCTTGTTAAAATTCCATGTAAAGTTTGTTTTAGGTCAAACCAATCATAGGATCTTGGTGGGTTTCTGTCAAGGAACACATGTACAAAATTCTGAAAATTTGAAAATTAGGGTTTTATGCCCCTATTTTCAGGGAAACCCCCAAAAATAGGACCTTCCCAGAAATGATTGAAAATGATTTTGATAGGATTAAAAGGCTTCACAATCACATTGGTCAAGTCAAAATCATCAAAAGACACATTTTACTCTAGTGGGTCTATTTCCATTTTTCAGGAACAAAGTTAGGAACTCCACATCCATTAATGGCAGATTGGGCAGTACCAGGTGCTGAAAGCTAAGCTTCAACGACGCAACCATGGCGAAAAAGGTCTAAAATTATGTTGTTTGATGAAGGAGATTCCTGAAACCGAAAAAGGTCAAAATTTGACTAAATCTGAAAACGTTACGAAGGAGAGACAAGTTCACATGCTAAAAAAGAGCCCTTTTCAAGCAGGGGCACCCATGATCTTTAAAGGTCAAATGCAATCTGTTGGATCATCGAAGGCAGTCATCTTCGGATTTTGCTTGCTGGCTCGACAACGAAACAAATAGCTAAATCATCTGATGAGTTGATCATAAGCAGTTGTTGACGAAGTGAAAAGAGGTTGTTGAAGAAATATCAGGAAATGAATGTCAAAGGTGAAGATCAACCAAAAAAGAGCCTTTTCAAAAGAAAGACGCCTTTCCTTTTGAACCTCTGGGTGCTGAAAAAAGACCAAAGGCCTCCTAGGACAATCTTCTCAGCTTAGGTAGATCTCAGCAATGCAACTACAAGCACAGCCATCTGATGAGGCAGTCAATAAATAATCAGGATCAAACTAGCAATTTTTCAGATGAAGAAAACCATGGTAAAGGACAAAAGCGCCCTTTTCAATGAGGGGCGCCCTTGAATAAAGTAACCCTAAAATGACTTCTGGATTTTCTAAGTCCAGTCATCTTTTGTGAAATGGAGGTGGATACCTGACAAGATATCAAACAAGATCATCTGATTCTCCGATCAACAAAAAATCCAGATCAAAGGACGAGAGGTCATTTCAAAAAGTTGAAGAATGAAGATTGAAAATTTACCAAGGCACAAGAAAAAGTGCCCTTTCCTGCAAAAGGCACCCTTTCCTTTGAGGCCCTGAACTTAGCTTTTTACCATCATGTATCCCAAGCACTTCTCTTCAGGATAGATCCAGCTCGACAATGAATATGTCAGCAGCAGCTCAGGATCAACAGATCAAGCCAAATTCAGGATCAAACTGAGATCATTCAAGAGAGAAAATAATAAAAAAACTTGCAAAACTCAAAAGGGACACCTAAAAGAAGTCAAAGGTCAAGTTGTTGACTAAAGTCAAGATATTTTGAGTTAAACTTGGCTAAAACACTCCACGATCAGTGGAAATCACCTTTTTGAACTTCAGATCAAGCCAAAATCACTTTTGATCATGAGTTAGGTCCCCAAACTTGTGGATCTAAGGCTTGAGTCTATATAATCAAGATAGGCGTCCTACTTCATTATTTCATTGCAGGTTAAGGATCAAGAACAGCCATAAGCTCTCAAGGACGCCATTTACAGATCTGGACAAGGTTTTCATCCGTTCTTCAATATTTCTTGCAGATCTGAAGCAGGAGAAGATTGCTTAATTTGGGGATTGGATTCAGAGACAGATTTTCTCAGGGAGTCAGATAAAAACTTCCAATCCATCTTTGTCTACTTCCTCTCTTCTTGTCTTAGGTTTTCTTGTATATTTCAAAAAGGCAACAGGCTACATCAGATTAGATCAACTGGGTAGATTCAGCATAATTTTCCAGTGAAACCCATCTCGTCAAATTTTCCAGAATCAACAAACTTGCTGCCCCTATTTTTGGGGGTTTTTCCGAAAAAGTTTCAGAATCAAAATTCTGAGGAACTGGGCTTGTTCAGCATTGAAGCACGAAAAAAACCCATGTGCCAGATTTTTCCGGAAAAATACTTCTCGACAGGGCACTATTTTCAGGGGTTTCCGAAAGTTATCAGAACAAGGTCAAGTTTACAGTCAATCTTTGAGTTTTTCAAGATGCAGTACTCTCAGGTACAATACGGGACCAAGACGGCCCTATTCCATGATTACTTGAAAACAATTGACACAAACTTACATCAAGTAAATCCAATGGTTGATCTGGAGCAACTGGAGGGCATGAATCAGATCACATTGCAGAATATTGAAGAATCCGGGTTGCTACAGGCCGCATCCATTCCCATCACGTTACAAAGCGTGGAGCTTGTAATCGCTTGTGTCAAGCATTACAATCCTACCACTAGAGAAATCAGAGCAGCAGATGGGAGAATTGTTTGCAGTCTAAAGCCTCGGATGTTGAAAAGTGCTTTGATATTCCATCATGTCCTAACAACAAAGTCATATCAGTGACAGAATACGAGAAGGCATTTGAGATAGCCAAGGACAAATGTCAAAAGATAATAGCTGAAAAATGGCTAAAAGTGACAAAGGCTAGCTTGCCTAAGTCGGTGCGACGAGGAGAATGTAAAGATGAGTACGCAGTGTTAATCACTCTACTCAATAGAATCACTGGAGAAGAGGATGGCCATCAATTCCAGTCATGGATGTATTATGTGATTGCGAAAATCATTGGCAGAAGGGAATATTATGACTGGGCCACTCTAATTAGTGACACTCCACCAACAAATCACTGGGTATCTGGAAGCTCATAGGTTCCACATGTGCTCTTACCTAGTATACCTGATTGCCTTCCAAGGCGATTTCAAGATATTGAACAATGTGGGAAGCTTAGGTGTGCAGAAGGTTCACGAGCATTTTACACGTCTTGAGTTTACTCAAGCGGAGCGACACTTCAAAAGAACGAGTGATCACTTCATTATGCACACCGTACGTGAGCTAGACCATGAGATGCACTTGCGTATTTCACAGACAGCCAGAGAGGCAATGGCGGATTGGGCGGATTGGTTCATCCAATTCCCTACGTTCTCCTACATACGCGTGTATGGCTACATTGGTCACCCAACCATGATGCCAAGATACCCTTTAGATAGGGTAGTCTTCATGGAATTCCTTAGATAGTTGTCTGAAGTCCACGTCACTGGCTTGTGAAGGAAGGCGGTGCTACATTGGAGAAGTAGGATATAGATGGAGTGGTCGGCGGTAGATGCTAAGATGATGAGTCAAGAAACGGTGAGGCTTAATCTCAAGTGCCTCATTGAGAGGTGGTCCTATGATCCCAGAGGGCTCTATGCAGCGCATCTCGAGCAACACTCGTCACATAAGTCTTCTATGAAAGATTATTGGGTGCGGTGTCCAAGGCAGTATGAAGAATAGAAAGAAGGAACTTCGTGAGGGTTGGAGACTCATGAGTGCTGATTTTATGTCGACAACATGAGGGAACTATCCAGCGATGAAGGGGGAAGTCATTCTCCTCATTCTTGAATTCCAGTTGACTCCAAACCACTCCCAAAGAGTAGTTGATATATAGAAAAACTGCGTCCTATAGAGGAAAGAGCAGTAGAGTGGTTGAAATGGCAGCCAACTCTATCTCGACAGCAAGAAATCAAAAAGGAGAGGTGATACCTCACACATGGTATTTGGGAAAAGCCTGCCGGTTTTGGTCTACACCATTCCAACTTCAAAAGAAGCCCGGCGAAACAATGGTGCAATCCTCTAAAAGAGGGATGAGGGGATATGCAGATGCCATTTCCTGAGAGGACATTAAGGAGAAAGCCACACATAGTCCTGAGATAATCATGAGCGTTGCTGCCCCAGAGCAAGGAATAGAGACTGCTACTCCTAAACCAGCAAAAGTTGTTGCTGAGGAGCCAGCAGAAATAGTTGCTGAAGAGCCAGTAGCAGAACCTGTAGCAGAACCAGCAGCAGCAGAAACGGTGCCTGTTATGGAAATAGAGCCGCCAATATCAACACCATCACAGCAGTCGCAAGTCCTCATTGATTTGGATTCGCCACCAAGAGACATTGCTCCAGCACAGTCTCACACATCGGGCATTCAAGGGCCTCATATTCCTCCTAGTGAAGATCGCCGAGATTCCATTTGGCTTGAAGGCTTCCTAGGGAGAAAGAGAGAAAAACCCTCCTATGAACTTGACTTCACCGAATTCGACCACATCCCACAAGACATGCCGGCGAAGAAGTTGAAGAGGCAAGTTCACATAGAGAGGAATCCAGAGTGTGAAATTATCATAGAGACTACTACCCCACCAGTAGAGAAAAGCATACACGAGGTACAAGTAGAAGATTACACATTGTCTCAACTTAACCTCGGGAAGACTACACGACAAGTGGAGGCAGATCTTCTCAGAATAGCTTCGGTGAGCACACAAGAAAGAATGGCTAAGGATGGAAAAGAAAAAGCAGCCTTAAAGGCTGAAAATCAGCAACTGAGGTCATACATAACCAACTTGATGCATGGCACCCCAAACGTCTCAGCCTTACCAGCAGGATTGTTAGATCTCCTCGCAGAACAAAATCATGAACAATTGATAACATACGGAAAACACTTGAGAGATCAAGTGGAAGAGTTTGTTCTCAAGGGAAGATGTCTACTAGAAAATCTATACCAGTTACGGGATAGAGCACATGGACTTCGTGTAGAGATCCAACAATCAGAACAAAGAATTGCAGAGAAGAGGCTAGAAGACGAGAGCACAATTGCAGACTTGCAATTGGCGTATCAATCAGTCTACTCCAAGGACAACAAGCAACATCTCTTTGCTTGGAAGGAACAGTTGGCGTACAAGGTGAAAGCCTATGACGCCCATTCAGTAGAGTTGATTGATTACAGACGGGTGGTCGCCACTATTATCAACTTCGCAAGAATGTTGGTAATATCTTTCCTTCGCATGGAATATTAGCGTGAGGGAGGAGAATACGTCGAGATGGTCACTGTACAAAATCAATTCAGAGACGTCATCCGCAGTAC
Source organism: Sequoia sempervirens (assembly GCA_007258455.2). Classification (NCBI taxonomy): domain Eukaryota; kingdom Viridiplantae; phylum Streptophyta; class Pinopsida; order Cupressales; family Cupressaceae; genus Sequoia; species Sequoia sempervirens. The sequence goes on from VDFB02118905.1 coordinate 68,595, forward strand.
CTTTCTTGATCATCCAAATGGTTGCAAGCTAGCTAAGGTGGCAGCTTTATCAACCAAGTTCAAAGAGGCAGCATCTCAATGTATAGACTTCGGGAATCAACTCACAACGGGTGAGGTAATGTTGCGACGCCACGTCATCATTCTACAAAGCATTAACTCCCCAGAGGCTGATGAAGTCAACGAATGGATAGAAACACTGTTGATTAATGGTGAGCTATAAAGGCACCAAAGAAGGACGTCCTACACCCTCCAAGTGGCATTTATGATACTTG